>JAOBAT010054635.1:13003-27701 GCA_026413305.1 Hydrozoanthus tunicans
CTTACATTAACTGGGACTACCATACCCTGTGAGCCATCTGAGCGCTGTCGGGAGTGTGTACGAAAGTTATCTTTTCCTGCACCATGTCCTTCAGTATTATGTTGATTCCTCATATTTACTGGGGACACTACGTCTGTTAGGTTATGTGAGAGATGTGTCTCCTTCACACAACGGGTTTGTTCTTCTGGGTCATACTCTGTTTGCATATGGACAGGCGGTTTTTGCCAGTGGTGCATTCGGGCAGTTCCGGGTGCAGATGAGCTACCAATACTTTCCTCAAGCTCTTGGGCATTTGAACTCGGTGACAGAGGAGGTTGACGAGTATTGAGCTTTCTAAAATCTTCACACGAATTATGTTGATAGACACTGCTCTCAGAATCGGAATACAAGTCAGGAGAGGTGGAATGTCTCTCCCAATCAGCAACTGGAAGTCCAGGCTCCAAATGAAATGCAAGCTCTCTCCTTGCCCTAATTCTCTCTAGTTTTTTTCGCTTTCTCAGCGAGGGTGGATCTTGTGTACTATAGAGAAGAAGAAAGTAATACGGTAACAGCATGTATAAGCAACTGCAGCAGCTATCAACCAAATGCATAAAACATTGAAACAAATTAAGTATTTAAAACGTAGCTGGATGGAAAGATAAGGAATGATTCTTCTCTGGAGGACAGTTTGAAAAAAAACATCATTTACACTGTCAATGTCAGAAGTCTAAAAACCATGTGTGGGTTAATCAAGCCAGGTGCTCATGAATGTATACAGTTGAATGTTTAAAACAAATTTAATTAATAATGTCGCGCTTAAGGCCACAATACAAAAGTTTCTTTTCCGATTACCTTTGAGGTGCGAGTGAGATGGAGACGCAATCGTATGCTAATTACTCCGCTTCTGCGCTCTGATTGGTCAATTGCCTTTTCAAAGTTCGTTTCGCGCTTAACAATAGACCTCGCTGACACCGCTGCATCTATTGCAAAATATCTTCGCTTAGAATTAAGCAAGTTCGATAGTATCACATCAAAATTTCTCCCAAAAAAAGCGTATTTTCTAACAAGAAAAATTACAAGAAGCGAGTTGCTTATCAAAGGTAAGTCCTATTTATGTACTTTGATTATTTGAGGTGGAAGGGTTTATATTTTATCGTTGTTTATGAAATAAACTTTCCAAACCATAGCAATGCGTGTGCAAGTACTGTTTTGGACTCTTAAATAGGTACAGATATTTCGGCTTCTACGTTATTCCAGGACTTTTTAATGCTATATCTAAAATTAAAAGTTATGTAAGCGTATATTATTGCGTTCAGTTTTTTGCTTCGTGTAAAATTGCTCGGGAATATTAACTTCAAACATGTATATGTCGAAAAGCTCTAAGCGGAGACAATGGCTCGATCTGATCGCGTTGTTGAAACAACGCGCTCGCATTTTCAGTGGATTTTGGTTCGGTTACTGACAACATGACTGTTCGCTCTATTTGATATTAAGAATCGAATTAGCAATGTGTATAGAAATATTAAGATGAAACTGTAGCGATAAGCCGAAATATAGTCTTCAAATTCAGCAGCTCGATTTCCAAACAAAGAAAAGTGTGAGGACGCTAAAACAACGAGGCTCGTCCGCCATCTTGCTTCGTGCTTAGTGTTTGCTTTCCCGTTTCCAAGGCGATGATAGGACAAAACCCGGATGTGTATCAATTTGCATATAGAATTCTAAAATTCAATTAGCCTGAAGCGAAACGAACATTGAAGCGTGAAATGAGCTTTAATATATGCGTTGCGTCTCCATCTCACTCGCACCTCCCTGTTGCCATGTTTTCTTGATAAAACCGGGAAGGGCATCAACTATAATGGAAATCTCGTGGTATCACATTCATAAAATACTTACCTGTTTCTGCTCATAACTTTGCGGCAATCACCCGACGATGCTTCCCATACCCATATTCTCCCACCTAAACAAACACTGACGATGGTAGAGCCAAGGCATTCCAGGTGTTCTACAGCCTTAAACAGAAAGTAATCCATCAGCAACTTAGATAATATTAGTAGCCATGTGGTTCGTACTGATTGATGAAAACAAAGTTCCAGGAGTTTTCAAGGGTAGCAAAGTACTTTTTCCAGGATCCAATGCGCCCTCTTTAGGCGAAAATCATAACAATACCAACTTCAACTTTACCACAATAGCAAGGACTGCCATACTAATCAATTGTATTTTTATGTTTAGTTTGTGTACATAAAAACTGACCTAAAGCTCAAGAAAAAGGTCTAGATTTTTAGTCTAAATACAAAAGTACGATGACAAGATGCTTTAGTAGGTTTTGGTTTGTTTGTTCTAGAGTTGAAAACTTTCTACAAAATTTCAGGAGTATTCCAGGAGTACAGGAAATTAATTGTTTTTCCTGGAGTTTTAAAAGGCTCTGGAAGAAAATTTCAAAATTCCAGGAGTTTCCCGAAATTCCAGTAGTGTTAACCATGTAGTCATCTTCTGTTCTGGCAAAAAAAAAACCTTCAACAAGGTTCGAAGAGTGTTGTATACAAGGAAAACTACCACGTAAAAAACATCAATCTTCAAGGAATTTTACAGCCGAAAATCGCACAATGTCTCCTATTATAGGTCTTAAAAAAACTTTTAAGGCTTAATTACACAAAAGGACAGTGAATTTACGACCTGTTTTTTTTATAAATTAGCTTTTATTCTAAGCTTGCAGCCCAAATCCTAGCAAGTACACTTAACAAATAATTTATCATGCAATCTCAGTAAACAAAGCGTTGTTGATCTAAACAAGATTTTTGTGCGATTTAACAGCAAACACCAGAGGAAAATTTATTTCTGATTAGGCAAAAGGAATAGCCAGTTTTCTGAATAACCTATAGGTCTACAGAAGGTTTCCTTAAATTTGGAGGAGAGAGAGGAAATTCTCTGACTTTCATAATTTCGGTCAATTTATTTCTGACTGCTGAAATTTTACGCAAATCCCGGTCAGCAGACTTTTAAATTGGCTATGAAACTAAAGAATAAAAGAGATCACCTTGTAAAAGGATTCTCTGGTCAAGTAAAAAATACCTGCATATGACCATCAAGAATAAGGGGTAGTGACTCCAACAGGTCCTCTCTGTTTGACCAGCCACCACCTCGTTTCATCTTAGGATCAATCTGGCAGTCGTTGAGGAATTTACAGATGAGGAAGAGCAAAATCATCACTACAACGCCAAGAACCACGCAGTACAACGCGTGCAAAAAGTACTCTGAGTTAGCTCTGTCCCTGCTGTAGTCCTGCTTCGAACCTTGTTCAGGTTCCAGTAGCGTTTCACCTGCCACTGCTTCTCCGGTTAGAACTTGTTTATCAAAGGAAGACGACTGCTGTTGACGTACATACTTGGAGAGTATTGTTGTTGTGTCCACATGAGTTCCCAGATAGACAGGGGGAAGAACACTGATGTATCTGTTGACGAAAAGGTAACGATACTTCAGAAATTTGATAAGCACAATATTCAAGGTCCACAATAGTACAGCATTAAGCTATTGATTTTAAACAACACAAAGGGAAACAGAAGCGAAAATAAGGATCAGATACGCTGGTCTTTCAGACTGAGAAAAAATAACTTATTAAGTGTTTTCGTTAAAAACACCAACAGAACAGCTTTGGCTTCAATTGGAAATGCTATACTTACAGTATTTGCATTGCTGCAAAGTTGAAAGTGCATAGAAATGAATCGTTCACTAACACGGAACCTCTATTTTTATTGGCCGAGAACAAAATACTAACAGTGGTCGAGTTGTCATTAGTATAATAGAATTAAAAATAGCAAGGGGAGACTTTGTTTTACACTTACAGCCATATTTACGCACCATGCTATCTTCACCCCTTACATTTCTACACTGGGTACCAACCTGCCAACTAAACTTATGTTGTAGTAACCCAAGAGTTGTGGCCAATGACGTTTAGACAGACTCCGCCACACTTCTTCAGCAGTTAAAACATTCTTAAACCGTCCCATGAGATACCAACCACTGCTATCCCACTGTGAAGGATCAAGTGATTTCTCTGAATCATCTTCTGCAGCTTTCTTCCATAGCTTTTCTTCTTTTTCAGGAATCACTGAGGCCTTTTCGTTGTTTCCTTTTCTTCCTTCAGATTTGCTTTTTGGAACGAGCCTATCTTTAAAGTTTGCAACTTCAAGGGGTTTAAAATCCACGGGTAGTTTTGAGGTAAAACTTGCGTTTTGTACCTGGACTTTCACACTGCTGGAAGTTTCTTCACTTTCCAAAGATGTTACCGAAGAGAACACCATGTATAAAAAATACAGAACGGCACAAACCTAGAGAATATAACAAAATGTCAATATAAATAACGTTTCACATCTAGGGGACGTTTCACCTGAAACACACTTTTCGGCGACTTTTAGTGATGTTCTTGATGATATCACTGTTTATAGTTTACGATTCTGAAAATCCAAAAATAATAATAATGCGATCGCAGACTGAATAAAAAGGAAGCAACTTGAATACTCACAGACTTCTCGGATACGTTTTGAGGAAGATTATGGGTTTTGTAATTAACAGTTTTAAGAGAAATTTGAATTTGGGGATTTAAAGATAAATCTAAGCAACAATAATGTCTGTTTATATCTTAAACACTCATCGTATACGTTTTTGTTAAAAAGGCTATCTGAGAATAGTTTTTGATAGATTGTCTGATCTATAGAGCATTCTTGACAGCTTAACATTTTTATGAACAAATAAGAGCTTCTTTTAAAAACTAACTGAAACATGTTTTCTGAACAATTAAGACAGATTGGTAGAAGATATCAAGCTCACCATGCAGATTTTCTGGATGACCCTTGTTCTTGCAACGAAGTATGCAAAATTCAGCCGCTTTGGCAGTTTTCTTGCGGCTAAGGGTATTGGACATCTTGACGGGGTCTGCTTTTTCACCAAAACGGAAGGCAGGGGTGGAATCAACTTCAGAAATTGGGGCGGAGAAGGTGGAAATTGTTTGGCCACCACTGTGCTGCTGCTGTTTGACTGTGATGTGGACCCAGATGTGACTATAGTGAAGTTAGTGTCTGGCTGATTCGACGCTGTGACAGGATTTGAGATTGTAACAGGGCTAGTTGAATGATGAGCTTGACTTATTTGGCTGGCAGCACGTCGAGAATGGGCTGTTGAAAGATACCACAAAAAGTTAATCATCAGCAAGCAATTCATGCTAAAATCTATTAAACGGTGCAGAGACCTGGACTTAAACACATACAACTCAAAGAAAGCTGGATGGCACATGTGCGAACCTTCTTCGCCGAGGGCAGAATATTGGTCTGAGCATGCAATAAAGGAAAGAATTTACAGAAGTCTACCCCCTTATTTCAGATACTCTAACAAGTCGACAGCTCATGTTGTTTGTTAACTTACCAGACTGATCTATATCATCAAGTCCTTGCTGGTAAGCTGAAATTCTCTCAAGGTCTGACAACTGAAACAAATCATTAGAAACTGCTTTGACCTTGTTTGTTCATGCATATATGAAAAGGTGAGCGTGAAATGGTGCTAGCCAACAGAAACTGTACAAAGACAACTCTTAAATCACAAATTAAGAATTTTAACATTTAATTTAAACTGCCTAAAACCTTTCTTTTTTACTTATAATAACCTCTTATCTAAAAGTACACGTTCTAAAATGAACAGGAACGAATTTTCTTATTTCGGTTGAACAAAACGCGAATATTTTACAAAATAAAAACGTTTAAATCTACATTTATTAGGTCAACCCTTGTCGCTGATCATAAGGATGACAGGCTCACTGTGACCTTGACTAAGGGATATAATGTGCACGCGTCATATCAAAGTAAAAAAAAAGGCAGTAAAAGACTGCATGTGACTCAAGAAAGAATGCATATTAACGGTAATTTAAATTAAGAGAATGAAAATGCACATTCTTTTATGAGTAGCGACTTTAGTTTTGGTCTTAGCATAGTGAACTATGGTTTCAGAAGAAAAAGTTAAATATAATCCGATCCAATTCGTAACCCGAGCCTTCGTTCTCTTAGCCAGCGTGATCTCCTTGACGACGATCACATGTTTGAATAACTGCTAGGAACGCCTGATTCAACTGGAACGGTTACAACTCACTCATTCAAACTGATGACATAGTGACGACAGGCCCCATAAGGCCTTTCGTCACAAAAAGTCTGTCAAAGAAAAGGTTTAAAGAAACAGCGAAAATCAAGCCTCAATCTATCTTTCCGGCTTTTCAACATTCTATTGTGGCTGTACGAGGAGCAGTGTTCCTTGGTCTACGTTATATTGCATCTCGTCATCATCTATGTCACCCTGATTCGGTATTTGGTGTACCAAAATGGCGGCGATTTTAATTGCTCTTGAACCCTAATCAAACTTTTTTGTTTTTAATCAATTTTTCTTCGGAAATTGTACTAAGAATAAAATTATTCGCATATAAAACACACAAGAAAATTCTAAATAACACGACAGGCACAACAGAAGGACTTAGATGGACATAACTGAAGAAATTGATCGAACTCACAACTTTTGAAAAAAATGTCAGACTAAAAAACTTCGGCCCTTCACAACTTTCACACTTCACAATACTTTTGACAAGATATCATTAAAGAGTAAGTGGGATATTTATACACACCTCAAGCCTTCTCATATCTATGGATAGAATTGTTGCAAAAAACACCATTTGCAAAAAGAAGTCGGTTGACAGGCCAACTACAGCAAACAAACAAAATTCCTGAACGGCTGGAACATACGTGAAGTGACCAGCAACCAACAAAGACATCATAATAACTAGGTTCTTGACAATGTGTCTTCCTTCTTTGCTTAAGCCTAGGAGGATAAAACAGTCACTTGGATTAACTTTGGAGAGCTAGATAGCATGTTCGTTTACTTTGATTTATAGTAAAAGTACACAGCTTTCAGTGTACTTCATTTGAAAGCTCCGACAAAAAAAATTGATCTTATAATGTAGATTTTTACCCTGTAGTAAACATCATCTCTTTTTAGTTAGCAACGAAATTTCTGTTGTGACATTGTTGGACTAGAAACATCTTCCCCACACTTAATGAATCCTTAAACCAAATCCATTTCACACCAATACCTCAACCGCTGATAAAATAGTATAACATTCTTAGTTTACTCAGTCAATTCTGTTACTGTTGAATTAATACAGTACTCTGCTGCTGCTTTCCAAGTCTGTACATATAAACCAGAAGTCTCATACCTTGTGCTACCCTCAGCTCCACGTCCAAATGAAATGGGGTTGAAACAACGGACTTGGTGATTACAAGGATATTTTCCACACCAATAACAATGACGAGATAAGGAAAGATTTCACTGAAAACAAAACACATCAAAAATTATTCATGATGAAATAGGATGTTGATAAAAATGACGTGGTACAATGATGGTTCCAACGATACCTACCTGCTGTTGAATGTTGCCTAATACTGTTGATGATGAATAAGATGTTGGTGATGGTAACATGGGGCAATGATGGTTCCAACAATACCTACCTGCTGTTGATTGTTGTCCAATTTTATTAAAGATGAACAGGATTGTGGTGATGGTGACATGTGGCAATTATGGTTCCAACGAGACCTACCTAGTGTTGAGTGTTGTCTAATACTAATGATGATGAATAAGGTGGTAGTGATGGTGACATGGGACAATGATGGTTCCAACGATACCTGTCTGCTTTTGAGTGTTGTTCAATACGACTGATGATGAATAGGATGTTGGTGATGGTGACGTGGGACAATGGCGGTCCCAACGACGCCCAACTGCTGTTCAGTGTTGTCCAGTATTGTTGGCGATGAATAGGATAGTGGTAATGGTGACGCTCTAACGACGCCCAACTGCTGTTCAGTGTTGTCCAGTATTGTTGGCGATGAATAGGATAGTGGTAATGGTGACGCTCTAACGACGCCCAACTGCTGTTCAGTGTTGTCCAGTATTGTTGGTGATGAATAGGATAGTGGTAATGGTGACGCTCTAACGACGCCCAACTGCTGTTCAGTGTTGTCCAGTACTGTTGGCGATGAATAGGATAATGGTGATGGTGACGTTCTAACGACGCCCAACTGCTGTTCAGTGTTGTCCAGTACTGTTGGCGATGAATAGGAATAATGGTGATGGTGACGCTCTAACGACGCCCAATTGCTGTTCAGTGTTGTCCAATACTGTTGGTGATGAATAGGATAGTGGTGATGGTGACGTTCTAACGACGCCCAATTGCTGTTCAGTGTTGTCCAATACTGTTGGTGATGAATAGGATAGTGGTGATGGTGACGTTCTAACGACGCCCAATTGCTGTTGAGTGTTGTAAAATACTAATGATGATGAGTACCTAGGATGTTGATGATGGTAACGTGGACAATGATGGTTCCAACACCTACAATAACTACCTGCTGTAGAGTGTTGTCAAATACATTTGATAAGTAGGATGTTGATGATGGTGACATGAGGCAATGATGGTTCCAACGATACCCGCCTGCCGTTGAGTGTTTCCAAGTATTGTTTATGATAAGTAGGGTGTTGGTGATGGTGACATGGATCAATGGTGGTTCCAACAATACCCACCTGCTGTTGAGGGTTGTAAAATAATGATGAGGAAGAGGATGTTGGTGATGCTAACATAGGGCACTGGTGGTTCCAAAGATGCCCACCTGCTGTTGAGTGTTGTCAATAATCATTGATGAACAGGATATTGGTGGTGACATGATAATGATACCCACCTGCTGTTGAGTGTTGGTACGAGGCCAAAGAAAGAGCACATCCCAGCCGCCATTGTCAATGAAGCCATGATGGTAATAACAGCACTAAATGCAAGGCCAATCTTCGACTTTACCATTTCTATCTTTGCTGTGAAAACGACAAAAGGCATGCAATTTATCATGTTTATGTTAGTGTTACTAGAGTACGTCATTTACCAAAGCATTCGTTTATGTTTTGTACTGTTCTGTAATTGGACCAAAAAAAGCTGCTACCATGTCAGAAAGGAGAGCATAAAAAGAATACTTCCAAAACTGTGACCTTAAGGTTCTCTTTCGAGCAGCAAAGCTGTACAAGAACTTTTTTTTAACCAAAGCATTATGGCTTCTAGCGGTCGATCACACTAAATACTCCATTAATTTTATCGATGGAACGATTGTTCTACTAAAAATCATTACAACTATATTTGAAATATAATGAGCATTATCTATTACTTAAATTGCAACGTATTTCTTATACTGTGGCATTGAAACTACTTTAAAATTTTACGTTTACTTAAGTTTTATTCAATAACACAAAACTTACTTATACTTTAGGCAAAAAGAGCGAGCTAAACAAAATGGCAAACTACTGTCTCAACTGGCAAACAAACACCACTGCACCAGAAAGAAATTCTAATAATTAACAATTATTCCAAGAGCGCGCGTTGGATATGAGTTGGCTATAAATCATCTCATATCCAACAAGGGCGAATGGAATAATTGTTTTATTAGATTCGATTAGTTTTGTAAGCTCTTCCATACTTTAAAATAACAGCTAAATTTTATTCAGAACATATTTTTTGGCTTTGCAAACACTACAGTCAGTTTCTATATTTGGTGAACTCCGTATATGAGCTGATGACCGTAATTGAATGAACCAATCAGAACGCGCGAATCGCAATATTCGAGATTGAAAATTTAATAAACCACATTAGTTCGAGACTGTAACAGCACAAGTGCAAGCCACAGTGCCAGGCCGGTACAAATTGATGAAGTGGGAGTCTGCAATAGTATAACTTTTAACTACCAAATCTGATGGCAAAATGCTGGATTTAAAGTGCAGAAAAATAAAACTCACTTTCTCATTTGGAAATTAAAGAAAAAAATTGCTTGTAAGCTATTAAATGTAGAGTAAAGTTCTGCCTGGTTTGAATAGCAAGTGCTAAACAAATCTTAAATTTTAAATGACACATCAAAAGTGAAGAATCATATAAAAAGAACCATTCAACTTGATATTCAAAAGGCACGTTATTTTGAACTAAAGAACAGTAATGCAAAGAGCAACAACCTTCGAAAGAACAATCTTTTGCAAGCACTCATAAGTAATTTATTAGGAGATTTCATAACTATGAAACGAAACTGATAATAGGAATTGCGTGCAGGCCATTTGTAGGTAAACAAAAAAGCTAGTCTAGACCATTTACTTGAGGGGAACTTTCTAGAAGCTGTCGAAATATAACTAAAATGAGTCACAGAGAACAACAAATTCCTAAATTACTAACATACAAAATACACCTTCCGGTGTTCATTTACGCAAAGTATTATACATTCAGTAACGTCGACATTTGAAACTATACGGCGAATAAGCGTTCAAAAACACTTCCATGAGCTTCGCTAATACGAACGAACATTCACTATCGCTTTTTGCATTGTACTAACATTAAATAGCAACAACGGACGAAAAATTGCACCTTTGGACAATCAAAGTTAACAAATAAACTATAAATAAGCATTGCAGAGAGACCACGAGGCGGAGCAAATCAAGTTCCAGTAGACAAAAAAAAGAGGAATTGCCTGCGTGACATTCTATACGAAAATTGCCTGTCGACAAAAGCACAGATAAACCAAGAATTGCGGCAGCGGCTTCCAGAAAAGCCGTTCATTCATGACCGCACAGTAGGAAGAACCTTTGAAGGTACATGTTGTTCCGTAACGATCAATGACGGGAGAGACGGCATATCGACTAGTATGTGGTTAGCGAGAGAGAGTATTAATGTAGCAATGGCAATTTCGACTGCCAACGATTTAGTTTTTAATTCGGCATTTTTCGGTGGAATAGCCGAACAAAGGTTAAATGATTTTCTGGCAAAGACAAGGCTAAATCTCGACCCAAATGAACATGTCACTTTCTTTTACGACAGGGCACCAGCCTACAACAATCCTGCCACTACATACAACTTCCAACGCTTGAAGAATTCTTTGGCGTTGTTCAAGTATAATTTATGTCTTGGTGGCAAAATTTTCTTCGGTTCTTCTTCCTTTAATTCGTCTATGCACAGAGCGGACTCTCTAAAATATTCTTGATTTTATACCTGTTTCAGCAAAAGATTGTGAAAAAAAAAAGATATACAATTCGAATGATAGTGTAAATACTTTTGTATTTTTCATTGTGTTTAAAAAAAACAAGTAACTACGACGAGTACTGTTAATGAACCAACGTTACAAGTCAGCTCACGTTAATGATTGACCGCTTTGTGGTACGATTGTACAAAGGTGCCAATGATTGTGCGGCTGTATGCAAATTGCACTACTGTACGTCTCTAACACGTCAATGATTGTCATGTTATGCAATTGATTTTCTGTTGGTGTTAATGATCTTTCTTTGACGAGATTTATAACTCACTTGCTACTTTTGATTATCCAAAGGTGCAATTGAATGTCCGTTGATGCAATGAGTGTTAGTACAATGCAAATAGTGTTATTAAAAGTTCGTTCGCGTTAATGAAGTTCATGGAAGTGCAATTGAACGTTTATTCGCCGTACAGAATTTCAACTGTTGACGTTTAATGAATGTATATTTTGCGTAAATGAACAGCAAAAGGTGTAGTAAAAGCCTGAGCTTTTGTGAAGAATGTAGAAAGACTCGGCATTTCTTTTGCTGTTCCCAGATACAATACTTGATACATATAAAATGCCCAAACATAATTCAAAGTACTTACCGACAGAAAAAGTGAGGTAGAGAAAAACAAGGAAGTACATTAAACAGAGATGCCAGATTTCAATAAAGCTGCCACTTTCTCCCTAATTTGGAAAAAAATACCATAAAGGTAAATAAGATAAACAATTGTAATGACTGTTAAGGCCAACTGATCATCAAAACCTGACAGTGAGCACTGAGCTTTTCATGGCTGTAGGTGCTTTCAGAGTAATCGCTTGGCTCATGAGGGATAATTATTCCTCAACAATATAATTGATCTATTAACTACAACATTCCTGGCATTGAACGGAACACATGCCATATGTAACTACCGTCTCTCTTAAAATCCCAATTAAAACCAAACTGCCAGGAACTACAGCATGTGACTAGAAAAGTTATGTAATGATCCGAGTAAGAACTAGGGAGGAAAACGACAGTGGAATGCAGAAGGTGTTAATTGCGGTACCTGTTGATCTGATTGGCTAAATTTCAAAAATGAACATCATCTTCATAAATAAGCTAATATATTTCTTTGCAGTTCACTCAATCATTCCTTTCTAGCTGAAACATCTCTGATTTTAAATTTAAGAAAAAATCCTACGTGAGGACCATTGAAAACTAAAAAGGTTTGCTTCTCTTTTTTTTGGAGTTCTATGATTGGCTTATTTATTATAGCACAAAAGAAACGATGCTTAATATTAATAATAGAGCTTCTATGCTTTTTACTTAAAAACTACGTTGTGTACTGGCCGATGTATTCTCAGTATGAAAGTTTAAACTTTTTGGTGTGGGAAATGTGAAATGCCGCAGAACATTGGGAGTTTCTCTAGTTCTTACACGGACCATTACTTAAAATAATGTCGATGCCGTGTATTGGTTTTATTGCTGATAGAATGGCTCAGAGGTGTCGATCTAATCGTGTCTAACTGTACCTTGTAGTAAATATGAACCACATAGTCTCTGAAGTCTGATCTGTGGCTGTGACTCGAGTCTGAAGGGTTTAATGGATGTAGCTTCTCCAACTCTTTCTTCAAGCCTTCCAAATAACTGCCAAAAAAATTTAAGGTGGTGCATTTATATAGTGCCTTTTCCAAATGAATGCTAAAGGCGCTTTACAATGATCAGTTTACCCCCAGCAGACAGGAAGCATATATAGACACCATTGGCAGCCGCTTCAAAGTGGTCCTTGTATACTGGTACTCATTTATCCACCGCGGAAGGATGGAAAGCTGAGTGGCCTTTAGCGAGAAAGAAGGTGGCCCAAATATTCTGCCCTCGACCAGGCCGGGGATCGAACCGGGGACCTTAGGATTGGGAGGCAGAGATCTTACCACTGCACCAACCCCTCCGCTAGAAATAAGGTTAACATCTTCATTTTTGTTCACCTAACAATAATTTATAATTGTCCACAAACTATGAGTTTCAAACAAAGGGCAGTTACAGATCAATAGAGGGCCAAATTATGTCTATAACTTGGTTTTGTGTCTGCTGTCCGCATTAAAGAGAGGTTCCATAGCATAGTTATTTTAGAGGAAAATTAATGTTTGTGAATTTTGTCGGTACACGTAGGAAACTGTCCAAAATAGTGAAATGCCCTTACTTCTAGGTTCAATTGTAATAATTTTTTATCTGATTAGTCTTTATGAGACTTGGATCGTCTCATGAGCCTCCTTATTGTTTGATTATCAAGTTCCAATGTAATTTTTTCATGGTAAAAATGATTTCAATCTGCTTATTAATTTTCTTGACTATAGGACATGGCACAAAAAATAGGCCCATCATGCGTGCGTGTAGCTACTGCGTTCTTGTTTCCAAAGGTATTTGAATACGGGACTATTTAGTATGTACAGCTATTTTAGAAAAGGTTGTCGTAAGGACTACGCGCCCATACCACTTACTGTTTAGTTACGGATTACATAAGATTCGTACATTGAATGACTAGCCTTATTGTTCGAGATAAGTGGTTATGCAACAAACAACTGACATTCTGCAACATGGAAATTGGACGGTGCTCGGCCCAAACAATAGGTTTGTACGACTCGACAATATCTTTTCTAAATTTTATTTTCAATGGATTTTCCTTTGCGAGCTCCGATGCGGCTAACAATAACATAAACAGGCGTTGTTTTCTCATCGAGATAATTCCTTGTGTAACTGCAGCCATAGATGTGGCTAACAATAACATAAACACATGAGGCATTGTTTTCTCATCCAGCAGTGAGAGAAATTCTCTGGAGTCTTTGTGCGACTAAATCTTGTGGTTACAAGTTACAGTGGGAGAAAATCTCGGGAAAATTCGTGCGGTCTTACACGGCATACCAACCTAAAATCGACTCTTTCAATCAAAACGATCGCATTGTTACTATTTTTAGTAAAATCATACTAGTGGTCTATCATGAATGCTGCATTCTGATTGGCTACGCTACTCATAGGCTATAAGTGATAGCCTACGGTTAGCGATTGCGCATGATCATATTTGTCGTAAACATTAAAAAATTAATTTTAGAGCTTTAAAAAAATATTTTTTACTTCTGATTTTTGACCAACTAGTATGATTTTACTAAAACAATTATCCCTCTCGCCCTCATGGGCTAGTAGCCAAATAGCCTGTTCGGCCTGTGGCTTCATGGGCTATTGGCTTCTAGCCCATTCAGGCTCGAGGAACAATTGTTAAATAGCTACTGGTAAGTGCCAACAAGCAACACTCTGAGCCATAAAGGTCGCAACACCTTGCTCCCGTTGTGAATTGCTCAGTCCAAAACCTCATACTGCAACTGCTTCTCACATCTTTCCTACTGTTACATTACATTTTCATCACATCACACTGTAGTTGAAAGTTTTTCTCTCTTCACCAGACACACATCAGCTCTATAATCTGTCACGTTGGATCTTCCCATCAGCCAAATTGTTTGCAATAATAAAGTTATTTTATTCAGGTTTCTTCTAGGCCTCAACTGCTTCTCACATCTTTCCTACTGTTACATTACATTTTCATCACATCACACTGTAGTTGAAAGTTTTTCTCTCT
>JAOBAT010054646.1:0-28336 GCA_026413305.1 Hydrozoanthus tunicans
TTTATCTTTCTTTTGCATAAAAGAGAAGATGACCTGCTCTGCTCAACAATCTTTCTGTTATCAAAAGGTTATTTTACCCTGTAATGTTCTGTCAATCCCCGCGATCTTCTGCGTCCCAGCGACGCATTGCATTTCATATTTTGCGTCCCTAATTATTTTTTTGCGTTACCTGTCTTGTCCAGTCGACTCAGCTGTATACATGAGAACCAGCTGTTGCTAGGTGCTAAGATGGGTTAGTATCCAGTCCAGAGGAAGTCAAGACTCTCACCTGCTATACAACAAAAGAATAAGCACAAATTGCAAAGCAGAACAGAACTACTTTTGCGGCTTTAGACAACCATTGAAGCTCTTCTAAGAATTAAAGACTCAACAGTCCATAAGACTGATGTACCCAAGCTTTGCAAAATCTTTTTCTTGAATTAATCCTAATTATAATTAATCGTATTGCTTGTTTGCCTTAGGGGTACACTATTTATTGCTTTGTTTTCTTTCTCATTCTCTTACTTACTTGCAAACTAATTTACCTTAATTTGCTTGCATGCTCACTGAACTAATTACTTTCTTACTGTTTTTCTCATTTGCCTGCTACTTTTTTACATACTAATACCATGGGTGACAAATTACTCCTTAGTTTTGACGCAAAATTTCATTCATGATATGTGAAACTTCAAAATTGTTATGGCATCTGTTTCAAGATGGCATCCAGATTTAAGTTAGTGAGGAAAAAGTCTACATTTAAAACTGCAGTATTAACCCCAAATCCTTTTAAAAGTATAAACCAAGGGCACTTCCAAGTTAGACATATTAACAATACCTAGCCAATTACAAGAATTATTATGTTGAAGCTAATAATATAAATTATTATGACCATACTTGTTTACTCACTTACAGGTTATAGAATAGTGTGTCTTGTTCAGCAAACGTTAACCTAATACTGTAAATTTTTTTTAAAGATATGGGTGATAACTGGTAGTTTCACATTTTCCCCCGCAATTTAGAGACCCACTTGCAAAAGCTCTGCTGCGAGCTTTCAAAGCCAGAAGGGAAGTGATCAAGGGTTTGTCTTCAGAGGAAGCTGTTGAACAAACTCTGCTGCTGAGCCGCAAAGCTGGCCTACACTTGAGGGACAGCATCAACCTGGCCTCGTACCAGACCCCCAGCAGACTTAGGCAGCTGGTGCAGCTGCTGTGTTGTGATTGGCTTTTGGAGACCCGAACCGAGATATGGGAGAAAGTGACTGGGGAGGAGTGTACGCAGAGAGGTTACCAAGCTGAACCAGCTGAGCTGGAAGCATTCCAACATGATTTAGACAGTCTGCAGAAACTTACTCACAACATGGCGGCTGTTCTTCCTAAGGTGAGCGAACTGGGGCTTTCATTTTGATCTGTTGGTGCAATTCTTGATAAAAAAGATTTAGAAATTAAACTTAGACTATTGCACGTTGTACAATATTCTAGGTTGGCACCATTACTAACCACCTAATATTGGCAATTGTCGACATCAGTTAACCAAAATAAATATTCTTTTGTTGCAAGAACAATTCCCATGATGTCGAATCAGTCATCCTCAGAGGCCATCGAATTAAAGTCTGTTGACATTTTTGAGATCACTTATTGTAAACTAGTTTCATTAGACAAATTGTTTTAAAAACGTCCATGTTATAATACGTTCTATCTTGTTCTTAGATATGACGAGTAAAATGTTCAAGAGACAATCTGGAATACAAGGAAAGCTCATTGAAAAATCCCAGAGTTTTGTGTTGTCAAGAGTGCAAGAACTGTGTGGTTGAACAATAGTTTTCTAAGGTCGATGAAAGTGAAGTGTCTTAAAAAACTTCAGGGTGCTAGCAATTAGTCGATGTGTTTGATAATTTAAAAGGTGGTATCGCCTTGTATATAGTTGCTTAATTCGAGCTTTATATGCTTTATCACCAGCTAATTAGTAAGTTAAATAGCTTATTAATTAGTCCTTGTATTTGTATGTGCTTTCAGTTTTACCTGTACGAGGCGGTGTTCCGTATGATGGCTGGTGCTAATCCCGCACGAACGCACGAGCTTCTCGAGAGAAGCACTCTCCGACAGAGAATTACGTCACAAAAGCAGCCACAGACCTTCAGCACCAAGCAGGAGGATATAGGTTTGTTGTATAATACCACCCTTAAAGTCCCCACTTTTGGTGCCACTGTTATTATCTATGTTAAGGCCGATTTACACGATGCAACTTTTGCTTACAACTGTTGCATGCAAGTCGCCTACGCCAAACATACAACACGAATTGTTTCGTGTAAATCCCGCCTAAAACTATTGCATGCAATTCAAAAAAGTTGTAGAACTTTGAAACATGTTTTAAAGTTGTACGCAATTTTGACTTTTTTTTATCTGAGTGGTGAGGTCTGTGGTACATTTCTGTTTTATTTTTTGACCGACCTCGAGTTCAAGCGTTGTTGTGTCCATGCAAAGATATCTTCAGTTGCTTTCCTGGTCTTCAAGTCTTAGCTGTAATTATAAAAAATCGGCCTGATCTGTTCTTCGCTTCAACCATTCTTTTACCCACATAGATCTTACACCAGTGTTGTCTACGGTTTTTTTCATCGCAAGACAATTACTATAATAATTAACAGCGCAGTTTGCCAGGTGTTCGCCACTTTAACGAAAGAATTACAAGCGTTTTTTTGTGTTGCTCGCGTGTAAATGACCGCTAAAATATGTTGCAGGCGAGTTGCGTGCAGTTATTGTAGGCAGAAGTTGCACCGTGTAAATAGACCTTTAGTGACTAAATTGGGTGGTCGTTCGAAAGTTTTTTTGAACATTGTAGGCTAAGAGGATAGTTTTTCTTGACTTCAGGCGAAGAGGGGACGGACCAAGATTGTATGACGGGTGAGCGGGAGCGAGCTGCTGCTCTGGTTATGGCCTGTCGTCATTTGCCGACACCCTTCCTGTCTGCCCCTGGTCAGCGCAAAGGAATGCTAATAGAGGCCGCTAGTTCCCTTGAGAGGATTGGTGACAAGCGATCACTTCAAGACTGCCAGAATCTATTGTTACAGCTTGGAAGTGTAACTGGAGTCTCAGAGTCATAGCAAACATTTTTTTCCTTTTCTTTATCGCAGAAACTCATTAAGTCTTGTTAAGCCCCCGCCTAAGACTAACATTAAAACTAAATCTCCTATAGGGAGCGGGGGTGGTAGTGATATAGTTTTTATGGCAGATGTTTAAAGTATAAGATAATATTTAAGTCTGTAGCCAATCTTGGTTCTATTTTGCACTATTGCTCGTTGTTAGTGAGTGAACCTCACCCCCTACTAAGTTTTCTTATACCCCTGTACTAAAACGAGAACTCCTGAAAGTGGTTCCTACTCGTATCTGATTTGCACGGATTAAGAAGCCCTCTCTTTGTTTTATTTAACACGTAGCTTTCCCGAGTTTTTCGTTGAGTTTGACGTCGCATAAAGCACTTAGCTTGTCCTCGAACAAGAAACATATCTAGAGTGAGTTCAGAGTTCGAAGAACGACTCAAGAAATAGAATACAAAACATATATTTAAATCGCCTCCGTGAAATACATTCGCTGAGCTTTGTGTTTAAAATTAGTTTGGTTGTACTAGCTGTGGTTGCAAAACAAAGGTAAAGCAGCGTTGCGGTTAAGGTCCAAATATAGATCGGGGAAATAAGTATAAGTTCTGACTGCAAACGTGTCAGGGCCTCGTACAATACCCCAACTTTTTTACAAGTAGACTGCGCTCTCTCTGTGAACAAAAACGACCGTTTGGGTTTTCGAAACATGTCCCCCTTAAAGGACAAATAACCCTTGTCAAAAAAATAAACATTATTTGTATCGGTCGTAACTATTCTTATAATACTTGAAATATTCTTTAAACCAGGCTTTATTTAGAAACAGATTTAGCTTAATTTTTGAATCTTATTTTGCTGTTGTAAAGAAACATTCATGCGTTCAGCCTTGGACGTGAGTATCGTATTTGTGAAATGTGATGCTTATATACACATCGTTAAGAAGGTTAACGAGTATCTCTGATCAATTCATGAAGAGATGTATTGCAGCAATACGAGAGTTTTTTTCTTGGCTTTTATGGAAGAAAAATAAGACTTATTGACAGAAATACAGTTACATGGGCTTGTACTAAATTTATGCATTCACCAACAACAGAGCGAGTTTAAAGTAATGATTTTTCTGTGTAATTAAATGAAACGCTTTTGTATTAAGAACTAAAAAGTACAAATAAAAATGATAAACATTTTAAAAGTAGTCTACCTCTGACATTGCAGTCCAGCGGCTATGTTAATTACTTTCAGTTGCATTGAAACACTAAATTAGCAAGGGCCTAAATATATGAGTCGAGTTGTCCTTGAACAAAAGGATACCTTGCCTAACCGTGCTACTCGGGGCGAAATAACTTTTCATCCAACTCTTTCTAAAAAGCAACTAACCGTTAACGTGGTGTTACGCTAAGAAGGGTTTTTCACGGGTAGAAGAGACAAGGCGAGATATCTCTTCTCTCTCTATATAGACAATTTGACCCTTCTTCGCGGGAAAACTCTAGTGATAGGCGTTTCAATATTACATAGTGTTAATGCTCTATATGTGTTAATGAATTATTTCCCATGTTTGACTCGCCCCGCGCCACATGTTTTTATGTGAACACAGGGTAAAGTTGTCCCGGTCTTAAAACCTCTAATGCATTGGCTCGGGTGGAAGAACGTATCTTTAGGCGGCCGGGATCATATGAAAAAGGCCTTGGGTAGTCCAATGGTGTGTTTTGGCAGAGAAGGCGTTTGTAATAAGAACTAAACACGTTTGCAGGATTTGAATAAAAAACCTGTAATTTTTTACAATCACCAAGTTTTGAGTTTTTAAGAATAATGTACCAAAAAATTTTGCATCTGAATGACCCGTAAATGATATTGAATTATTTTTTGCTTTTGTTTTGTTGTAGTTAGTGAAATATTAGAGGGCTTCAGAGTCGACAACAGGTGCGCGTTTTTCCCATTCATCATAGTGCGCGTGCTGGAATTGCGAAGAAACCACGCCATCTCGTTGTGTTGCCAAAATCTTGCATATCTCGTTGTAAACAAGACGACGACGATAATCTCGTACCCAGACCTTCTCAACCTTCGGGAGACCCGAAGTCCCGAGTGTTGAGAAGATCTAGGTACGAGATTGCTACAACAACGAGTTTGGCAACACAACGAGATGGTGTGATTTCTTTGCAACTTATGGCACACGCTGTATGACGAATGAAAAACCTCGTACTCGTAGTCCTACTCGTCGAATCTGAAGCTCTCTAAAGGCCGATTTACAGGGGACAACTTTTGCCTAAAACTGTTGCATGCAACTCGCCTGCAATAATTTTTAGCCGCCATTTACACGCGTGCAACTTTTGGCCTTGCAACACAAAAAATCGTGTGTAATTGTCTCGAAAAAATGGTGGACACCCGGCAAACTGCACTATTTATTGACTATTATAGCAAATGTCTTGCGACGAAAAAAACGTGGACAACATGTAAAAGCTGTGTGGGTTAAGGAAAGATTGAAGCGAAGAACAGGTCAGGGTTTTATAACAGCTAAGACTTGAAGACCAAGAAAGCTGCCGAAGATATATATTTGCACGGACACAACAAGTTTCGAGGTTGGATAGAAATTGAAACAAAAACATTTACTATGGGCCTCACCATTCAGACAATTTTGTTTCAAGCGGAGAACGCCAATGTTGCATACAACTTTAAAACATGTTTCAAAATTCTACAACCTTTTTTAAGTTGCATGCAATAGTTTTAGGCTTGATTTACACGAAACAATTCGTGTTGTACGTATGGCGTAAGCGAGTTGCACGCAACAGCTGTAAGCAAAAGTTGCATCGTGTAAATCGGCCTTTTAAGGCCGATTAAAAAAAGTAAGTATTTGGATCTGGCATTGACGATTACGTAATCTTTTTTATATTCTGTAAAATTGTTGGCAACAGTTCCAAGAGCGCGCGTAGGATACGAGATGGTAACTAGCTACAGAGGCGCGCAGCACCGAGTTGGCTTTGATACATCTCGTACTGAACAAACCCTAATGGAATAATTGTTTTATTTAACTCTAGAGTTTTCCAAACCTATCGATACTTGAAAATGATAGCTAAAATTTATTCAGAAAAACATTTCAGCTTTGCAACACTACGCAACGTTCTTTTTCCGAATATGGTCAATTAAGTGAACCGATCGGAACGCTAGAAACGTAATATTCGAGATTGTAATTTAAATGATGGGAAACAAAAGCCTTGGCGATTTCTAAAAGTTTGGAGCGATGATCAGCAATTGATTCTGATGATGAGGGACAATGGAGGGTGAAAAGGAGAAAACCAGAAATGTTGGCAACTGATGGCATTATTTGATTCCTTGTTGCCTTAGCAGCCATTTACTCTAAACATTGAACTCTTGCCAGAACTACACTCGGTAAGGCAAAGTTGACATGTATAAGGATCGGAGATTAAACCGAGCCAAAGGCTCGGCTACACTGTGATCATGATTTGTCTGTAATGTTTGCTAGAACGCAAAACAGCCTCTTTTTTCGCCGGGAGATGGAGCCTTGATAGAGGAAATGGACGCGCGGACGGGAAGTGTCAATTTTCAACTCCCTTCGGTTTTGCAGTCTAGTGATTTGCTAACTAGGCGCTCTTTCCTCTGCGCGCTGCCGTAGAAGATAGAATGGTGTGAGCTGCTGTGTTACAACAAGTACGACTGTATAAGGGGACCGGGAACTGATGGTACTAAGTGTATTACTTAGAAGAATCTTCTTAGGAGGCATTTTCATTGTAAAGACGTAGAATAGAACTTTCTCAGTTTCACACTTCGACCGATTCCTACCGTACGGTGCGTGACGTATTTCTCAGTTGTTTTGTGAGCACTAGAGTGCGACATGATCGCCGAAACACAAAAGAAATTCATTTAAATGCATAACATTGATTTGACTTGGTTTCTCTCAATAGTAAATATTCTTAAGTAAAGATTTGTGTGTTACGGTACAATCAAGAATTGCTCGTAGAATCCCTTCAAGAATCAAAAATAAAAGTCTAACTCAGTCAGTCAATAGAGATTTCTGCTTATTACCACTGCAAACATTTAAGGCGATCTGATGCAAACTGACGAAGCCTTGGTTTTTTAGTCGGCTTCGGCTATGCATATTAATTTAAAGATTAGAAGCGTTTGGAGACCAATTCCTGGTCCAATAAGATGCTTTGTTTTGTTTTGTTCGCTGTGAGCTACACAGCTCCAATCAGTTCAGTATCAATTACAACTTGGTGCCATTATACAAACTTTAACGCTCTTTTCCTGTTTTAGGTACTAGAAAGCACTGATGTTTGATTAACAGGACTTTTTTTCCCTATATCTACTAGCTTGTTGTAATTTTTAATATCCAATGCTTTGAATTCAAACATACTAAACAGTATCAAATGGTAGTTTGAAACTTGCATATAAGGTTGAAGAAATAGTTGATTCAGAAGTTAAAGACTCAGTGACCCAGATTTTTTTCTGAGTCTTCAACTTGTGAATCAACTATTTCTTCAACTTTATATGCAAGTTTCAAACTACCATTTGATAATAGATTGGAAGCAAGTAGCAACGTATTAGTGGACATATCGAGCGAGCAATTTGCTAGACGTTTGACAAGCGGGAATAGGCAAGAACTTAACCAGTGACTCGGCTCCCCATATGAGTCTGTAACTCAGTGGGTAGAGCATCTGATCGGTAATCAAAGGTTGCGGGCTCCATTCCCGTCAGTGACTTAGATTTTTTTCTGAGTCTACAACTTGTGAATCAATTATTTCTTCATACTAAACAGTAGCTAGACACAAAGCGAACACACAAAACGCATAACGGTACTTATACAATACAATGTCGAAATGTGGTCCTTCCTTCTCAATAGGCTTTATGCATGTTTACGTCAAACACCACCAAGCCTCGCTTTCGAATCACGAAAGTGTGAATATTTCATAAATCAAATCCCAAAGCGCCCACAAATGAAAATAATTTCTTCGTGAACGTAGTTTGCACGTGCAAGATGCTCTCATATATTTCTTGAACACGAGGCTTGGGGTGAAATTGAGTAGTTTGACGTCAACATGCATAGGGCCTATCGCATTAGGGCGTTTTCTGCCCTTCTTTTTAAAGGGCGCTCGTGTGAACTGTTCTTGTTCATCTCCGATTTCTCTAATACATTCAGCCATGCTTTCATATTTCATTTCATCTACTTATTTTTTTTATTTTCAGTACTTGACGTATATATGTAAGTTTTGCATGAGTCAATTGTATATTGTATAACAGTAACAGCTTGGCTAGCTAACTGAGTAGATGATTCCACCTACTGAGCTTTACTGATTAAATGAGGGTAAATGTAGCGACGTAACATATTGCTGATAACGTTAAGCAGAGAAAGGATCTATGATCGTTGTACACATTTCAAGATTAATTATCGGTTTTCGTTCTCAATGCATAAAAGAAGAGAAAAGTTACGAGTGCTTAGACCAATATAACGCGTACGTGACTTGCATGGCGCCACACTTAACACTCAATTCAGTCTAAGTAGTAGTAATAGTAGTCATTAGTAGTAGTAATTATAGTAATAGTCATTAATAGTAGCAGTAGACTAGTAGTATAGTATGTATAATCAGTAGTAGCTAATAAAAGCATCAGCAGTATCAGTAGTAGTAGTAGAAGTAGTAGTAGTAGTAGTAGTAGTAGTAGTAGTAGTAGTAGTAGTAGTAGTAGCAGCAGTAGTAGTAGTAGAAGTAGTAGTAGTAGTAGTAGTAGTAGTAGTAGTAGTAGTAGTAGTGTAGTAATAGTAGTAGTAATAGTAGTTTTAGTAGTAGTAGTAGCAGAAGTAGTAGTAGTAGTAGTAGTAGTAGTAGTAGTAGTAGTAGTAGTAGCAGTAATAGTAGTAGTAGTAGTAGTAGTAGTAGTAGTAGTAGTAGTAGTAATAGCAGCAGTAGTAGTAACAGTAGCAGTAGTAGTATTAGTAATAGTAGCAGAAGTAGTAGTAGTCAGAAATAAGATAATTCTCATCCGATGGGGTTGACATGTTTTAATTTCTGTATACATTGTACTTCAAGCCTTTTGCCCGACATCTATTTATATATGAACTCTTGTGATATCAGGAAACCAACTGTTTATTCCTGCGCGTCGCACCAGCTTCCACGTGTTTCTTGAGCACTTGCCAACCGAGCATAACACGATGGCGCGTGCCCGCGCTGTTAATGATACATTCCTCTGTTTTCCTGTCTCCACCACAAACATGATGAGTACCTATTAGTGTCGCATCGCTGTTTTTCAAAATTTTCCGGGTTCTTCGAAAAATGTGTTTAACAGTGATGTTTATAGCAAACAATCTTGCATAAAAGCCTATCAGGATGCCTGATTGACGTACAAACAGCGACGCCGATTTTCTTAAGTTTCCGGGAAGCATCTCCAATTTCTTCAAAAACTTTTCTAATTATGACACAGGCGACGGTTTCTAAACGATTTTGGCGCCTTCTTGGTTCATTCGAGGGCACCAAAATCGTTTAGAAACCAGAAAAACCAGCTAGAAAGGATCAACAGACTACAGACAAACAGACCGAGGTTATTAAATTTTTAATGATTTTATTAATTTTATTTACTTCGCTCGTTAGTTCATACAATTGCTGTATTTGTAAGCCAACAGTGCCTGGGCCACCTGTGATTGCGGTAGACTATTGTAACGAACAAAAAGGGACAAGATACTACAGGATAACATTCCAACAACGCTGTTTTTTGAAGCCTTTGAAGCAATTTTCCCCAGAAAATTTTGTCTAAGGGTGCTCAAAAAGTCTGCAACAGCCACTCGTTATTGTTAATGCTACTGTCACTGTCACTTTCACTGTCGCTTAACAGTTAGTGTTTTTATTGTTACCGTCACTGTTACTGTCTCTGTCACTGTTACCGTCATTGTCCCTGTCTTTGTCTCTGTCACTGGTTTTGTCACGCAACTGCCATTGTCTATTTAATTGTCTCTGCCACTGTTACTCTCGTTGTCGCTCCTACTGTCTTTGTCACTGTTTGTGTCACCGTCACTGTCTCTGTTACAGTTGCTGTTGCTGCCCTTGCCACTGTAATTGTGTCTGTCGGTGTTACTGTTACTGTTACTGTCACTGTTACTGATGCTGTTGCTGTTGCTGTTACTGTCACTGTCTCTGTCTCTGCTTCTGTCTCTGTCACTGTCACAATCACTGTCGCACTCTGTCTCTGTTACTGTTACTGTCACTGTTGCAAATGCCGTCACTGTCACTGTTACTGTCACTGTCTCTGTCACTGTCTCAGTCACAGTCACTGTCTCTGTCACTGTTAATGTTAATGTTACTGTCGCTGTAGCTGTCACTGTTGCTGTCACTGTCTCTTTCTCTGTAACTGTCGCTGTCACTGTCAATGTCTGTCTTTGTCACTGTTACTGTTACTGTTGCTGTTGCTGTCACTGTCACTGTTTCTGCCTCTGTCACTGTTTCTGTCACTGTCACTGTCACTGTCTCTGTCAGTGTTACTGTTACTGTCTTTGTCACTGTTACTGTTGCTAGTGCTGTTGCTATTGTGCCTGAATCTGTAACCGTGACTGTGTCTGAGTCTGTGACCGTGACTGTGCCTGAATCTGTGACCGTGACTGTGCCTGAAACTGTGTCTGAGTCTGTGACCGTGACTGTGCCTGAATCTGTGTCTGAGTCTGTGACCGTGACTGTGTCTGAGTCTGTGACCATGTCTGTGCCTGAATCTGTGACCGTGACTGTGCCTGAATCTGTGACCGTGACTGTGCATGAATCTGTGACCGTGACTATGTCTGAGTCTGTGACCGTGACCGGTCAGTGACTGTGACTGTGATTATGTCCGAGTCTGTGACTGTGACCGTGACTGTGACCGTGACTGGGTCTGCATATGACTGTGACTTCAGGCATTAAAGTACTACTTCTCAGCGTCTTAATTCCAAGAAGAGCATCATGTATTGGATTGTGACACTAACCGAGGCTATGGTAATAACAATAATTATGAGTAGAATTTTATGGTTGTGTTAATGTTTTAGTGCTATACGTCTGTGTGTCATCGGTTGTGACTATGAAGTGACATTGTTTGTCACTGTCTTCATCACTGTCATTATCACTGTCACTGTTTCTGCCTCTGTCTCTGTCACTGTTTCTGTCACTGTCTCTGTTTCGGTCAGTGTTACTGTTACTGTTAGTGTTGCTGTCACTGTCACTGTCACTGTCTCTGTCTTTGTCACTGTTACTGTTGCTGTCACTGTCTTTATCACTGTCACTGTCACTGTTTCTGCCTCTGTCTCTGTCATTGTTTCTGTCACTGTCTCTGTTTCGGTCAGTGTTACTGTTACTGTTACTGTTGCTGTCACTGTCACTGTCTCTGTCTTTGTCAATGTTACTGTTGCTGTCACTGTCTTTATCACTGTTACTGTCACTGTTTCTGCCTCTGTCTCTGTCACTGTTTCTGTCACTGTCTCTGTCACTGTTTCTGCCTTTGTCTCTGTCACTGTTTCTGTCACTGTCTCTGTCTCTGTCAGTGTTACTGTTACTGTTAGTGTTGCTGTTGCTACTACTGTCGTTTTCATTGTCACTGTCTCTGTCAGTGTTACTTTTGCTGTTATTGTAATTGTCACTGTTGTTTTTAATGTCACTCGGTTTTCACTTTTGTTGTTATTAACCGTTGTTTTTGTTGTCACGTTTGACTTTGGCCAAAAGAAAGAATAGAGGGCGGCTCTGATATCTTGTTTTATTGTCGAACTTTCTTCAAATGATTGAATAATATACATGTTAGAAAGAATCTGGCAGCTATTTACAGTTGTACTTTCAACGACAAGATCCAGTTTATTTTCGAATGAGAATAAATTTGTCCTACTTTTAACATTGCTGTTTTACCCATGACCATCCCCTTTTGATGATTGGCAATTTATTTCAATGCTTCTAAAATATTTCCCAAAACAATACATATTTAAAAAAAAGATAACTCTATGAATGTGTTAAAAGAAACTGCAAAGTTCTTTTAAAAACAATCTGTTTTGTATTCCAAGTGTTTGTTTACTTGAACTGATATTAAGTAACATGACTATAAGTACAGATGAATTGTAGGTGATTGGGGGGGTACTTGGCTTTTGATTTTGTACTCGCCTAGAACTCTTCCTAACCCGATGTGCTACAAACTAGACTAACAGGAAAGCTAAGAACAGTTTTAACGCAATGCCTACGTTTAAATCCAGATCAACAGCATGCATTTGAAACCTTTTTATGCTGTAATGTTGTGTAAACAGTAGTTTGACTGAATGAAACCTTGCTTCGTGTTACATTCATACTAAAGTAGTTAAAGTGCTCGCAGTTCCCGGCTTGAACGAATAAACATTTGAGTAAATATTATGAAAACGTTTTGGTAGCTTATTCTACCATGCTGCTTGTCAAATCAAGTAGCGTTTGATTTTTACTTTAACGGGGTTTATTACTTACATTTTTGTTCTTGACCTATACAAAACTCAAACCCGTATAGTTTAAGACAAGCACATGTGTTATTATTCAATATTACTAAAATTTAACTGAATTGTGCAATGTTTGTCACGATAATGAATTCGCTACATAGGAAATGCAGATTCTTCTCTTTAGCATTGCGGGCTTGTCTGTCTTTTATCTCAGTCGTTTGACTTCCACTACCCTCGAAAGAGCCTTATGGCTGTCGTCCTAATAATTTGTAAAGAATAGTTTTTTCTCCCACTAAATTTCTAACGATGCATTTGAAGAAGCCCACTTGCATGTACGTTTGGAGGAAAAGCGTGCTTTTAAAGCCGGAAGTTTTGACAGTTCCCACATCATCTGAAATTGCTTCCCATCCGCCGAGTCTTGGAACGCACTCGTGATCGGTGAAATCAGCACAAGGCCACCACTGCATTTTCCATTCGAACACTGGCTTAGGGTACATGCATTTTTTGACTTCGCACATCATTTCCACTTTTTGTTCGTACCGTGGATGGAAGGCAGTCCGAACATCTCGTAGGACTGGTTTGCAAGGGACTGTGGGAAAGAAACACGTTGCTCATAAATAACCATCCGTCTTATTGGGCACTTTTATACGCATGCGTAGTGTGTATTACCCATTGCTTTTGGTGGGCTACTGGTCTTACAAATGTTATGGATTCCCAGATATAAAAACGGTTGTACGGTAATTCATAATGATTTGTAGTGTTTGTTTTTCATTGTTTTGTTTGTGCGACAAGATTCGGTGACATTTGTAAGACCCTCGGGCCGCCAAAACAGTGGGATATACACTGCGCATGAGTGAGAAAATGCCTCAAGGGCTTAAAACAATTTAAAATAAAATTAAGTTGAGAAGGTTTTGTAACATATTTTACAGTCATGGTATTGTTCTTACTACCGAACACCTTATTATGATTGTCTGCTCGCGAACACGAACGCAAAATAAGAACACCATTTTGGACAGGGATATGGACACGAACACGAAGAGGAATTGTACACGAACAGCGCGAACACGAATAAAATCACGAACACGAAAACAGCAATACAGCAAGTACAAAGGCAGGAGCTAGAATAGACACAAGAATTACAAAACAGATATCCGCAAAGAAAGCGGTACAGCTATTTGCTGGAAACTTGCCCTCCTCTTCCGGTATTTTCATTAAAGAGGCAGTTCACTTCTTTCATTGCTCTCTCTGGCTCTGCTATCGAGTAGTTATATTTTTTGTTTGATGATTTCCAAGACTGATGTAAAAAACGTTCCTTCATCGAACTGGAAAATATTTTTTTTATGGTGTGGTCCTTCGCATTGAAAAAATTACTGTCTTTTTGCATGTATTACGCTGGCAACAATGCATGGAAAGGAAGTGGCTTTGTTTTTGTGTTTAGTTTGTGCGCTGGTTCAGAAACGCTCACATACACCCTAATATTGGCCTACTATTCTTTAGACCAGTTTATGCCCAGCAAGTTAAGTGTATAGCAAACTTTTCCAGGCAGATTATCTCTCTGTTTTGAGGTTTGAACTTACTTGGAGTGGCAACCACAAGTTTGAAACGATGTCGTCGCTGTACTCCTTGGTACGTGGTTAAGCAAGTTATAGTTCTTCGCTTATGCTTTGACTGCACGTTCGCCAACCTCAGTGAACACTTGCTCCACCCCCGGCGCGTAATAGTTGTCTCTATAGCATGACGCGGTTTGTTCAACCACCTGAAGGTCGTACCGTTTGGACCACTGCACTTAAAGTACACCTCTTCGCCTACATTGACTTTCTTTTTCCGGCGACAGTCGGGTAGTCCTGGCAAAGAAAATTAAGAATTTATTTCTTTGTGTTTTGTTCTTTCATACAGAACGCAAGCTAGTTCCTTACAAAATTTGGAATTATGTTTTTGAAATTATTAACGATACAAATTTTACGTGTGTTTATCTTATATGTCATTATGTAAGGTTATCTGCTGGCGCAATTCTGCTTTTCTAACTGTAGTTAGTTTACACATTCGTCAAATAAAAAAATGAAACACGAAAATCAGTTTAGGGGTTAATGATTTGTTTCTTTTGATGATGCCGCAGGAAGATAAAGTTTTACGACGTAAGTTATTGTTTCAGCCTCAAATTCGTGCTTTCACACCTAAAACACAAGAAACAGTCTTTCCTGGAAAACTCCCACGTGTCTTCTCAGAGTATGCGGATGTTTTTTGAACATACGTTGTAGTTACAAGGCAGAAGGGTGTAAAGGAGCATATTTTTCTTTTGCACCATACAAATCTCACACTACTAGTTTGTGTATCATGTTTGCAAGTTTTTCTTAATAACCATCTTTGACGCCAGCGGGATTGACCTGTGCTTTTTATCGAGCGACAATCACACACATGCAATTGTTTTTCAAAGAGCAATATCGTTATGATCTTGAAAGCACAGTGTCCTTCAGAAATGAATGGCTGCTAACAGCCCTAGTTTCCGCTTGAATATTTGACCTAGGCGCAATGGTGTTAACACTTCAAAGAGATATTGCATCTCATGCGGAAACTCATTTTTTTATCCTTTTTTTAAATAAAGCTAATGCTAAAGGGGGCGTCTTTTAAGACTAAAGCACAAGCTATCGTAAAGTTAACGGCTTGAGTAAAAAACAATTTTCATATAGAACTCTGGTTCTTTGCACTGGAAAAACCATATCAAGAAAATGATTGATTCGCTCTCCTTCCTTCCTAGACGCAATCCATTTGCACTCAAAAACTCAAGATTGTTTTCAGACTGGCATTCAAAAGTAATTCTACAAGAAAAATTCAAGTAATTTCATAGCAGTTTTTCTCACAGAGAAGCTTGTTTGAGACTACGAGAACAATGCCATGTAGCTTAGTAGCTTAGATAAAAAAAACCGACCTGGAATTTTCGAAAAAAATTTTTCTACCTTTTCTTGTTTTTTTTTTCCCCATTTTAATTGAATTACAACCCTTTCACTTCCAAACAAAGAATTGCAAGCTCAAAGAACGTGCAAGGGTAACTAAAACTGATATTGTTCCAAGACCTTTTGTTGAGGAAAATTAACCGCAATCTTTTAGTCCTTTCTTCTTCATTTATACTGGTCCAAACTTACCTAAAACATAAAGGCGTCCATAGTGCCGTCTCCATTCTATCTTTGATCCTCTTGGGGAGGTAGCTTCACAGCTGTAGAACCCAGCATTGCTGGACTGAACGTTTCCAAGCGTAAACACACTTCCTTTGCGATGTGCACTGTTTACAGGTCTTTTGTAGCCAGTCCTCAATCGAGATCTCTTGCGGTGGTACAATACAGCCGTGGCGTTTTCATCAGTAGTTGAACAATCAATGTCGACATTTTGTCTGTATCGAGCAACTATCACCCACGGTGGTGTCTTTTTGAAACTGAAGCTCTTTGTAGAGGATCCTGAAAACACAAAAATAGGCTTTTTTATTTTTGAGGTTAAAAGTGACACAAATGTTGCAATAAAATTTATAGATATCTTTCCCTCAAAAAATGGACCACTTCTCTGTTAAGGAAGAAGAAATCGAGAAGTTTCAATCTACACGAAAGGACACTTAACTGCAATCTGAAGGTTCTGTTTTTTCCGTAAACGTTATAGTTTTAAATATATCAAGCTTTTTTTTCAATTAGAACTCTTTTCATTTGTTTATTTATTTGTTTGGATATACGTGTGTTGTTAAAGGTTTCGTGCGTGTTTTTCTTTTAACAATGTTTCTTTACTGGCTTACGAAGGAGCAAACGTGTTTTCTAAATCTTCTTTCTTTTTTATCAATTTATCATTGACTCATTCTCAAATAATGAGTTATCATAGTTAAAGTTAGAGCATTAGAAAAAATACAGATTTTTCAAGATTTATTCATCTATGATTCCGTAATGAAAACTTGATATTTACATTTTGTTTTATGACGTTTGGCAATCATGCAACTAGCAACTGTCGAACGAAGTTACCAAATTGAGAATGTTTAGTCTTCCTTATGAACTACCAAAGTTTTAATTTGCTAGTGTTGTAGAAAGGTAGTTTCAACGCCTGTTGGTTAAATCTCGCCTTTCTCAAAATTACATGTTCGTGTTCACAAACAAAGGGGTTAGTGGGAAGCAAGCTAAATTTGATTTTCCATACCTTCTTGAGAAGTGATGCTTATTGTTACCAATGCAAGTAACAGCATCAACTTGGTGGGGTCAGAAACTCCCATCTTTTTTTCCTTTCACGATGCTGTTCTGTTGGAGAACCAAGGATCTTGGAATATTTTCTACTGCAAGTTTAGGTGTTGCCAACGGAAGTGACTCTTGTTAGGAGTTATCGTGGACTGGAACAAGCATGGAGGTCAGGCTATCTTAATCATTTTCAAAGCGGAAACAGTTGCTTTGTCTCGTATGAATAGATATTTGACGTCATGCTCTTTTCTATTGTTCTTTCGTTGCGAAACCCAAGTCTCAGGGTTGGGTCCATGTCTCTCTATTGCTTGTACGTCATACCACTAAAGCAAAGTACATCGAGTATAGCCAACGACACCCAGATATAGATGTTCTTGAGGAGCGCAATTCATTTAACTGATTGTGGGGAGGGATTCCCTATCTAAACATATTGGCAAAGTTCATCCTTCTTTCTTGTGGGTCTCTGTTCCCTAATGCCGAGCATAATTCATTGGCTCGCTTTTCCTTACTAAAGCTATTTAAGAAACTGAGCTAAACCTTCTCGGTAGTCCTAGCTTTTCTAAAAAGTTAAAATGCACAACATTATCAAAACAACGGAAGAAGCTCTAAATCCTCTTAAAATATATTTAACCTATGATCCTTTCGTCATTTCAAGACATTTAGAGTTCCACTCGAAAATAAAAACTATGAAATGACGTATTCTCATAATCTTAAGTTATTATATTTTCTGAAAAATTAAGTGAAAAAAAAATAGAGGTAGTGTTTTAATGCTGCTGTTAGTTTTTCTCACTCGCAGTTTTTTTTCAAATAATGCAATAACACAATCTTTCATACAACAATCTATCTGTACTACTATTACTTAAAAAGGCTCACGTGCAAAACACTCATTATAGGATGTTGCAGGGTTGTTTTTCTTATTTATGATTGCCAAGTTTTAATAAATTTCATTTTCGAAAACCATCTTATAAATGCGTATTCGTAAAAGCCAAAGTTGAGAATGGCTCATTTCTAGTACAAGTTGGATGATTATATTTAGTTGCTGCTTAGGGTTCTTTGAAATCAAGCTTCTAAAAACACTGCCATTAAATTAAGCCATGGTGTCGAATAAAGCTATGATGTCAGTTTCGATCCTCCCTTTCCTTTTCTAATAAGCCAAATCAAGTTCTATTTTGTTCAGTTTCTATATCACAGGTTTGCTAAATATTGCCTCAGAATCGGGTTCATTGCGTAGGAATGACAGATGACAAAACTATTTTATTCTCAACAATGAAAACAATATTGGTAGTTCTAAAGAGAAATGCGAAAGACTTTCAAGTGGTCTTTATTTGTTTTATTACTTTTTGGCACGTTATTGATATTTGTATAAAAATAAAGCTTTTTAAGCTTGAAAGCTGAATGAACTTCCAAGGTCAAATTGCTTTTTGTAAAGAACCACTTGTAAGTTGAACTGCTTCGGAACTGTTTTCCTCACTGCTCAAAATAGAATAAGACCTCTGGTAGAGGTTATTTCTTGTCATCAAGATTGGTTCTCTCAAACTCAAATTACATGCAGTCTTCTTTTCCGTTAGAGTTTTGAAGTCATTTCTCTGAACATTAGATCAAAATACAAATAAGAGGCAAGGCTTTTACAAAGTACGTCATTTACCTATTTTTTTATACTAAAGTTATTCAAATTCGGTATTTAGCCAGTACTGTGTTATATGAATTAGAAAAGGAAAAATTCCTCGGAAACTGCTGTAGTGACATAAGAGCAGACAATAAGAGTTCTACCATCCGAGGCTATGATCTTAATTACGTCCTTATCTGAGAAGAAGCGAAAGTCTCAAAGGTGGGGGCTCCCTTAAAGTATGGATGGGCGCTCGGTGGACTTTTTAAGGTGAAAAATAACATGAACACCTCTTGTTTAACGTCAGTTACCAAGATTATACAGATTGAAACAGTGTCATATGAAAACAATGTTTGCTAAACTTTAACACTACATCAGTAATGGTCCTCAAAAACTTGAACGTTTCTTTAGTTAGGGACATGGACAAATGTATAGGCAGCACCTCCTCAGACAAAGTCAGTTGTTCGTATTTATTGGCATTGGCATCGGTATTGTCGTTTGTGTTGGAAATAGTGTTGGTAATGGCATTGGTGTTGACATTGGTGCTGGCATTGATATTGTTGTTGGTATTGGTATCTATATTAGCGTTGGTGTTGGTATTGGCGATGCTATTGGTGTTTGTATTGACGTTGGTATTAGTGTTTGTGTTGGTGTATGTAATGGTACTGGTGTTGGTATTGGTACTGGCGTTGGTGTTGATGTTGAAACTGATGTTGGTATTGGTATTAATGTTAGTTATGGTATTTTTTGGTGCCTGTATTGGTACTGGTATTGGTGTTGGTACTGATGTTGGTATTGGTATAAATGTTAGTAATGGTATTTGTAATAATATTGTATTGTGGTAATTGGTATTCGTAATGGTAATGCATGCTAATTGTATTGGTACTAGTTTTAATAGCAGTAATAGATCAACGCAAATGTAAACCTATTTAAACTTAAAGAGCTCAATTTGGAGAATGAGAAGAAACAAAGGTTCATTAACGTCTTGTTTAGGACGAGAGACAAGTTTTGAGTAAGCTACACTTATGGCTAACTCACATCTACTTTTAAAACACTACAGAAACCGTAGATAAGCGCCGGCCCTATGAGCAACTTAGGCTCAAAAAGGGGTTTTACACTTATGGTCAAATCAATCACAACAGTTAACTATTATCAGGCTAGCGACACTCGGCAATTTCTTGTTCAGATTTTATGAGCCAACGTGGCTCAATGGTTAGGGATTTGGATTTTTTTTCTTATTCGTTTGTTTGTTCACTGTTTTATTGTACAGATGTTAACAAAACAAAAAGCGGTAACAAACAAAGACTGAAGAAACAAAAGCGAGGAAGCCAAAAAGTCCTTCAATTGCTACCAGTTTTTGTTTAAAGAGGTCAGTTTTTCCGACAGTGACGAGGCACAGTGTTTTACATGAAATCGAGGGCTTCGAATTTGTATGAGGTTTCCCAGGTCCGACCCCCACTCTAACCACAGGGTTTGGCTTCGCGGTGATCTCAGAGTCGGGAAGATCCAGCACACTCGTAGATAGCCAACTGGTCTTCCTCCAACCTATTGGAACTCATGATTGTGTGATGTATTCCTTTTACTAATATTCATTGGTTTGGATTGTCCCAGGTGCACCACATTGTCTGACACTGTTTGATAGAGTTCATTATTAATATTATCATTATTATTATTATCATTAATTTTACTTTACACAACATTGGAAAGTAGCTCAGAACGTACGTTAACGCCCTAAGAACAACCTGTTATATAATTGCTCTTTGTTCTGCCTACGGAACCACCTGCTGATTCCATTTCAGCCCTCATCAAACACAAAATACGTCAACTGCTCTCCCACCTGATCTCGGAACAACTATTAAGTGTTCAAACGGAATTGGGCGCTGAAAGTGAAATATACGATTTCAGCAGAAATCCCTAAAAAGTTTGTCTTAATGGACTAGTCTTCCGCATTTTAAAACCCTCTCGTAACTCCACGGATGTTGGTTTGCATTCCAACATTGAGATGACGTTGGAAGAGATCGAGTCCTTGCAGGATACGGAAGGAGTTAGGAAAGAAAAATTGGCTAGCGTCATTTAGCGTTCGTGCTGTGCGGCATTTACCCGCCAAGAGTACGTGATATAAAAGACGTTAGGTTCGATGGGTTTGCTTCAGCAGACAATATCGCAAGCGAACTTTGACGGTCGCTGATGTCATACACACCTTCCTGAATTCATATTAAATTACAGAATACGTTTTTTTTTTCATTACTTTTTATATAGTTTCAACTCAAGCGGCTTTGACGTACTTTGTTTCCCTGTTTGACGAGAATAGAATTTCGGCCTTTACTCGATATTGCTCATTCATTTTTATCTTATCATCCTCACTCAGCCTTTAATGATATTAGATGCACTAGTGTACTATCTCTTGCTGATTCTTTGTGCTTGACTCATTCAGCATTGTTTTATGTTCGCTACTGTTATGACAAATTGCATAGGCAATACGATCGACATCTTCACAAAGCCAAAAGTCAAAACCTTCCTCTTCGTTACCGGTTTTCGTTTCGCTTCGTGTGTCAGTGGTGTGTCACCACATAGGCCTCAATGCTGTTCTGCTCTTTGCAGACTTTCGCCCACGTTTTACCGCCTCCTTTTTCCCTTTTGCCTCAGTCGCCCCAATTATATCCGATGCCAAACCTCGTATTAGCTATACCTCGACCTTATCATGGTCCAGCGGCTAGCTGGTAGTTAAACCTACGACATAAGCACGCGAAACTTCGAAGACTTCGCAATATATGTCCACACGCAAGCTGAAGTGTGCAATCTTAGATGATATACCTATAATTTCTAGCAAACAGACACATTTTGTTCTACTCTAGTTTAAAGCACTTGCAATATTGATAATAAAACTGCCGCTCTAGAAGGTTTGGAATAATGACAGGGACGGTACAACTCGAATTGAAACTTGATTTGCCTTCATCAAAGGATGTAGGATTTTTTTTTTCAAGTCCATTTATTAGCTAGTGTAATAGTTTGTAGTGTGATACTGTTATTGCAACCTGAACTAGAGCAGAACTGTATATTGTATATGTATATACACCTCGTTTATGTTGATATCTAGCTACTATTTGCTTTTTATTTAGTAGCGATGCTGCTAGTATCAAATGTGTTTTATAGTGTTCATTATAGCTTCAATATTGTGTACAAACAAATGCTCAGAGGTAACATGTAGAATCCGTTCTTCAAGCTCATTAAAGAATTACTTAACAAAAGGTCTAAGAATTCGCACCGTTTCTTGAGAAAGTAATAAATTAATAGTATGAAGAAACAAACTGGTTTATTTTGATTTAAGCAGGTGTCAGGAGCTAACAAAGAAAGAAGAAAGAAGCTTCAGTAAAACAGGAGAGATACTAAAACATATACAATGGAATATATAAATGTCTGGATCACATAACTTGGAAAGTTTGTTTTTCTACTTAGAGCAAGTCTCTAGCTGCAGTACATTATTTGTCCCTTTCTAACTGATTCTTAACAAGATTCTAAGTGCTTAGAAAAGTCTCAACTATTAAATAAGGCAAAGGGAGAGCGTTTCCTGAGTGTAACAAGCGAAACAATGGTCACTTATTACGGATTGTATAAATGGCTCTCTACAAATCCCATCTACGTGCTTCGGATTTGGGCAAGTTAGTGATCTTGCATGATCAGAAAAACATTTGTACAAGTACATTCTAGCTTTGAAGAGCTTAAATAGATAAGTACAACAATTTTTAAGTTGTATGATGTTAGCTACGCTAAGCTATTAAGTGGAAAATCTTTTGATGTGCATGGCGAAGCAGAGAAATAAGAGCCTAGATTATGGAAAACCTCAACTTATTTTTATTAGGTTTTGTAATGCATCAGTTATAGATCATACAAATGCATAGCAGTTGTCTTTTAGTTTAACTTTAGAAAAGATGAAGTACAATAAAAAGACTAATAGTATTGGCAAGATGAGATGTAATTACTTCAGTGGCCCCACACGATGTCATAAATACATCAACTTGATTCGAATTATGAAAATTGGCAAAGATTGGTTGGTGCTTCCCTTCAAAAGCAACATGACAGCTCAATTTTTCAATAAAGATCACAAAACTATGCTAAAGGAAAGATGTCAGGACTTTACAACTCGTTTAAATCAAACTTGAGTATTCATTTTTCCAAGCTCACCTTCTTGCTTACTTGTGCTTTTTCTACTAAAAAGCTATTCACTTCAAAAGTTCCAAATTTACCCACGACTGGTTAAAGAGAAATATTTTCGCTGGTGTAAACTTTAACGGATTGACAGTGTAAAGTTATTGAGATTTGGAAGGGCGCTTTTTCCTAAAGAGGGATAGTTCTAGAGGCTTCGGCAAATACAGCACTCGTGAATTTCATGACCCTTTAAGTATAGTACACAACTTTATAGTCAATCAGTTTCATAATGAGCTTGCATGTTCTTATAACCGTTTGAACAAAACGTGAAATGGGTCAATTCGAAAAATTCTTAAAACTGGGTTTATTTTGCTGACTTGAAATAGTTTGTTTAGTGTAAATTTTGGGAAACGGGACTTACGAATTAATAAAAGTCCACAAAAAAGCCGATACTTGCAATGCTGCGCTGAAATAATAACTGAACTAGGGAGAAAACAGTAGCGCTAAACTCAACTGAACTTAGAAAATCGGACTTCAGCACGCCTTTAGCACGGCCTTTGAAAACAGACCGCGCCATAGTCGGGCAGCAAGGCAAGCTCACCGGCGCTACACGATTTTCGCTCGAGCTAATTATATTTTTTAGACGCCGTGCTTAACTCGCGCGAGAGTCGAGCATGCTTTGCACGGCTGTAACATGGTGTTTGAAACCAACCCTCATCATAGTCGGGCAGCAAGGCAAGCTGACCCGCGCTACACGATTTTTGGATTGAGTTAATTGAGGTTTGTTTTAGACGCTGTGCTTAACTTGCGTCAGAGTCGAGCTAACTGTAAGCTCGACTGTTGCACAGCGTTTAACTGACGGGCCTAACGCAGAACTTTATCTGTCCTAACAATAATTTTATAACGCTTCTCTTAAAAAGATTAACCGCCTTTGAGAGAAAACGTTGGCTTCTAAATCCCTTTTTTGTTCTAAATACTTTCAGTTCGACTCACGAATAATGTGTTGCATGTCTCCCGGCTAGCTTGTAAATACATCAGCACAGCACAGAAAATACTGACGTTGAGGAATAAGTTTCTAAGCATAAATGAGTTCTAAAGAGGTCAACAAAACAAAATTGTTCGATGACCAATTGCTTCATTTTTTTAGATGCACATTCTTTAATCTGTATACTGTAGAAGTAGTACTGAGCTAGTATTAATTGTAGTACAGTAGTCATCCTTGGCGCAGTGACGTCGCGAGTCGCGAGGTAAAACCCCGATCAGACCACACTGTTGCGTTCTTGAGTGAGACACTTTACCCGACTTGTTCCAGTCGACTCAGCTGTATAAATGATTATCAATTCTGCTGGGGGCTAACCTGCGATGGATTAGTGTCCTGTCCAGGGGGAGTGAAAATCTCGGGAGAGTTGGAGACTCTCATCCGCTTAGCACTTGAGGGGTCACTTGACTGGAGAAGAAATTCGCTTTTTAAAAAGCGACTTAAATCCCTTTAGCCAAGCAGCCATTAGCTATAGACTGGCGCATATCCCCGGTTTCCGAAGTGTTAAGCGAATGAGAGTCTTTGTTTCCCTCTGGACATGACACTACTCATTCGCAGGCCCCAGACAAGAGCTGGTTCTCATTTAAACAGCTGAGTCGACAAAGTCAGGTAAAGTGTCCTACTAAAGGACTCGACATAATGGTCTGATCGGGGCTCGAGCTGGCGACCCTAGGATTACGAGTCGAACATGCTAACTGCTTGGCCACTGCACCGCCGGCATGATTTTAATCACAAGAGTGAAAAGTTATTTCATTTGTTGCGCATGAGCTGGTTGGCCAAAGGTTGCACCTACTCCAGATCACGTTTCGAAAGTATTAATTGTTTCAGAATATAGAATGAGTGACAGTCGGAACAAAAGATCCAAACTGCCGAGGCACTGCACTATGCAAAACAAGTCAACAGATAAGCTTAGCAAAATGTCTTTGCAGCATAAGTTTACGACATTTTCTAGAACCTACAACATTGCATTAACTTTTTATATGAACTAACAACAGTTACAGGCGCATCTTGAGTGATGTTGCTTTGCTGTTGATACATTCGTCTTTTGTTAACGTATTTGTTCTCTCGAAAGTCTTAAAATGATTTAAGAACAAACACTGAATTCACTCTTTATATTATGCATTCATTATCAATATAATATTCGGTTTATCAGTTGTCTAGTCAAATCGAATATTCGAAAAGCCCCACTAATTGCCCGCCCTTCGGTCATGTGCGGCACATTAGTGCAACAAATCTAAGGCGTAATTGCACTAATGGTGAAACCGGTTGCCACTCCCACTGACCTAAGTTTACCTTCAAATCCAAGGTCATATTTTTAAGCTCCTTTTTTGACATACGGAACACACAGGCTGTACTCTATTACCTCAACTGAAGAGGGGAGGGTAAGGCCATCCCTTTGAGTCAAGGAAGGGCGGGGGAGGGGAGGGGGAGGGTTAGACTATCCCTTTGACTCAAGGAAGAAGGGGACGGGGGGTCAGGCTATCTTATTGACCGAAGGAGGGAGAATAAGGCAGTCCTTTGGGCTCAAGGGCTTAAGCACCGAGCCTTCAAATTTGATCCATTTATTCTTTAGACATAAGGAAGAGTAAACAAGAAAAGACAAGAACATTTTTTTAAAATTGCATCCTTTCCAGGTTCTCATCTTTTTCACACCAATTTCCCCAAAGCTAAAGAAGTAACCTTTAATCTTAGTACAAAGTCTAGATAGCGCTCGCTCTCGTATCAACATCAATCGATACTTTTATCAATAGGTCAATTTTATTAGTGTAAACAAGGAAAAAAGCCTAATTTGTAGTGAAGGACTCTTAGCGTTTTAAATATTGTAATAATTTCTAATGTAACATAGGATGTGTAAGTTTATCTTAAGACTTTCCAATAAAGACAAGTATCATTATTATTATTATTATTATTATCACCTTCATTATTATTATTGTTATTAAAACAGCAAGAACTTTCTCAGCCATTTTTGATTCTTTAATTTGAATCTCTTATGTGATTCTTTATCCTGAATCTTAGTTTTTTCTGCTCAGAAAGATGATTTGAAATGGCTTTACAGAAACAAAACTATGCATACATTTCTTAGCAGCATCTTTAAGTAATAAACGCTTTGTGACCTGCTTTCTAAATAATAATGGCGGTCAGGAAGTACTTTTTGTTTGGCGGTCCGTCTAACTTTTGCTACCGCAGTAGAAAAAGCTTTTTGATAATGAGGCTTAAAGAAATGAAGAATACCAAAAAACAAAAAAAGCATTTTAAACCTATTGTAACCTTCTTTTTTGCATTTAATTACTCTCAGAGAACCGTTTCGAGTTTTAAATTTTTGTTTTTTTCATAGTTTTTATTGTTGCTTTCACTTGTATTTGGAGTCCGGTTCTTTAAGTATTTGAATCTAAGACGCGAACCTTGCTTTTGTTTCCAAGATGAAATATGCGATAATTTTCGTATGTTCTTGCATTGTTTGTCGTTTCATAATCAGTAAATGAAAAAAAAAAACAGTATATGGGAACAAAAAAACTAGTTGTCGCTGTCTGCCATGGCAACAGTAAATATCTAAGACGCGAACCTTGCTTTTGTTTCCAAGATGAAATATGCGATAATTTTCGTATGTTCTTGCATTGTTTGTCGTTTCATGATCAGTAAATGAAAAAAAAAAACCAGTATATGGGAACAAAAAAACTAGTTGTCGCTGTCTGCCATGGCAACAGTAAATAAATGCACCTACAACTCGTTGCATCCGTGATTTCAAAGTCGTAAGCTACTGCTACAAACTATGTGAGCAAAGCGGTTCCACTGAGTATTTGGCGCTTTAATCAACATGTAATACATTTTAAACTTGGAAAGAACAAAAAAATAGAGAAATTTTGGCAAAATTGTTCTGAAGCCGATTTAACAAGTTTTAGTTATGCTGTGTTCTAATGACGACCGACGCCATGAATCAGACAAACAAACCAGCTATCGTGATATCGAGCGTCGGCTAATGAAAAGTTTTGAACCGACCATATTATTTAAAGTTTAACAAAAAAAAAAACAACTCTTCTACTTACAAGGTCGGTACGTTCTCTATACACCTTTTTGTCAAACATGCCTCTGTTTGTCCGAATCGCATGGGGGTAAAAATTTATAAATTGATTAACAGTGCACAACACTATTGCCGTGCAACCGAGTCTCAAACAGGGGGGAAGGGGGTTTGGATGGAAGGGGAAGTTAAGCATGATAAGCTGTTGGGACTCATTTAAGATTTTACAACATTTGATAGCACAAACTTATTTCTAAGGATTTAAAGTGTATATGAAGTGAAAATTTTTATTGTTTCAGTGGATAGACCTTGCTAAATGAGGAATAATGATGAAAAACTTTTGCGAAAATCATTCCTGGTTCTCGAGATATCAACTTTTAAAAATTGCATCCGATGACGTCACGAGTGGTTCCGACAAATTTGCATTTTTGTAAAACCTGCTGCCAATCCGTAAAATTCGGGTGGGTTTGAGCCAGACTTGGACTGATGATCCATCTGCCTCGGATACATCAATAATCCAACTTTAGCTAAAATACACCAAAGTGTTACGGATTGGAAGCAGATTTTGAAAAAATGCATATTTGTCGGAACCACTCAAGACGTCATCAGATGAAAATTTTAAAGGTAAATATCTCAAGAACCGTCCCCCACCCACAATGGTTTTGAATTTTGTAGAGAGAAATATTTTAGCAAAATCTTTTCACCGTTTTTCCTCATTTAGCAAGGTCTATCCATTGAAGTAATAACATTTTTCACTTCATTGGCACTTTAACCAAACTTACAACAAATCTATATGTAATGGTGAAAAGCATTGTTTACTGCTAGAGTTACTTTTTTTTTCATCACAATAAGTTTCTTCCTCTCCCTCTTGGGCGGTGGCATTGACGTAGCTGGACGGAAGGGGCAGGCGTCCCCCACCCACAATGGTTTTGAATTTTGTAGAGAGAAATTGTCAACTGGATGTCATTTTTAACACGAGGCTTCACCTAAATAAATTTTATGATGAGCTCCCGCAACGGTAAACAGCGCACTCTGCTGAGCTGTATTGGGGCCCCCAAACTGTCCTCGAACTTTTGCCCATATAAACCAAAAGTTTTTGAAACTACTACCAACGCTGGAGGTCTTATTTTGTAGGAGATCTGATGCTGTCTATGTCCCAAAGACCTTTAAGGCGTCACCAACGCGCCACTGGGGACCTCTTTACTGCGACAAATTGGCTTTTGCGCTGATGACTGAAGATATGTAAGCTTGCTGGAAACCACTCAAAAATCTTTGAAACACACTTCCGTGATAATAAGCAAACACGCTTAGACAAACTTATTAGTTTAGAGAAACAATAAAGCATCTTTTTTTTGCATGTCGTGCTAGGTAAGGTACCCGGTTCCGGACTTTCACTCGGGGTCTTAAAATAACTGAAGAGAAAGTGCTGCCTTTGCTCTAACATCGGCAAGCGATTAAACCTTCGCGTCTTCTCGAACAAGGACGTTAAACCGTAGGCCCGGTTTCTGGGTTTAAAAGAACCCACAGCACTTGTCGAAAAAGAGTAGGGTGATCCCGGTATTGCGCCATGTCGATTACTATATAACTATCACTCTTTTTGAGGAAAAAGAACAATATGGAATACTATCCCTCTATTTCTAACATACCACAGTGTAATAATGTTGTTCTATTAGGTGTAATTTTGCAAAGTAACAACAAATTTACAGAGCATGTAAAGGCAAAGATAACAAAGGCAAACAGGTGCCTTCATGTTTTAAGGACTCTCCGGAAGGAAAACTAATGCCAGGCAGAAATAGATTATCTTTTTAATATGATTGTCCTCCCTAATTTGACTTATGCACTCTCAGTTTATGGCTC
>JAOBAT010054657.1:0-51654 GCA_026413305.1 Hydrozoanthus tunicans
GAGTAACTATGCGTAAAAAATAGCCGGCAGACCCCCCCCCCCCCCCTTTTTTTAAAAAAGGTTAAAAAAGTTATGCGTTTATTTAGCGTCTTTCCAAATGGACTGCTCAAAAGTGCTTTACAGTGATAAGTTTACCGGCACGGCTTCGAAGCGGTCCTCGAACACGCCGGGGAACGAACCGGAGACTTCAGGATCTTACCACCATGATAATCCCTCCGCCAGTTACATGAGCCAATCGTATCAGGTCCTTTCAGCTAAATCCACCAACCACAACACCAATTACGATTCAGTCTGTTATTGTACTGGTAATTTTCAAATCGGAATCTCGAACCGCGTACGGCAACATCGACCACGACGTCTTACAAAAAACACTTTTATGGTTTGTCCTTTTCCGACCATGTCTAGCTCGTTTGCCTTTTTTTTTTCGCCTTGGTGCCGCTTTTTGAACAGAAAAGTTTTAAAACTCCCTACTGCATAAAGACAAAAGAAGATTTTCTGTGTCGTTCCTGCGGTCGTAAGAACCTCAAAATTAAGCTTTTTGCGCTGTAATTTTGAAGACGACAGCGTGCAGGTCTGACCAACACGATGCATTCGAATTCCAACATGCAGTTAATGTATTCATAATTGTTCTCTGCCGCCGTCGGCGTTGTCGTCTTCGATTCGTTGTTTAAGCTCGCTTTTATGCTCGCTTTCCTTCAGACATGGTCGGGAACTGAAAGTTTGTACTTTTTCCATGGATTGACAAAACTGCTGACGCAATACGCGTGCTCCATTGGATTTTGCTCATAGTTATTAACCATTTAGAGTGCGAGATTTCACTAAACTGTGTTATAAACCAAATTGGACTCTACTCGGTCCAAATACCATTATAATTCATACAGACTTACAAAATCCTATACAAAAGCAAAGTGGTGCATTTAAAATTAAAAAAGATTAGTTTATCTCCAACGGATCGAAAGCATACATTGGCGCCTCAGGCAGCCGCTTCCGTCTATATGGTACTCATTTTACCGACCCCGGACTACACGACTTGACTACAAAACTTTCGGGGAAACGTGCCCCGCACCCCCTACGGCGGGAGCTACCCGGCGCTAGCACGCAAACTTAATTGATATTCAAACGGCCTCTGTTAATGTCTTCTTCTGGCTACGGACATGAAAGCAAACAACCAAATGACCTCGTTAGTAATGGAATGCACAGTTCGTAATGGAGAGCTGTTTTACCTCATGGCCCTCGTGATTCGTGCTTGGCCCTTATATGGGTGCCGGAAACACTGAAGAAATAATTCGGGTCCTTAACATACAGTACTTATCCGGACCTCGCGCTCGATAAGTTTGAGGTTCTTCCTTTTTGTTTGCAGCCAGATTGAGTGCGTAAATGCAACTACATTTAAATATTGTTCTGTGTTCCATCCTTGTGAAATGAGGAATGCATCAAGCTAAAAAGTTGTGGCTAGAGAACCGCTTTGACAAGTGTTTTTAAATTTTTGTGTTGACGAGCGAGGAGCGCTTGAACAATTTTTTTTATCAGAAGCGTTTGCAGATTGTACTATCGGGCGGCTGAACGTGTCTATGATACGAAACTGTTTGTTTTTAGGGTTTTTTGCCAGCGAAAAGGTTTCTCTTTGATAAACACAAATCCGAAGTTTAAGGGATCCTCGATAAATAGTCGCGAAGTTACAGCTGCTGTTTTATCAAAAAACTTTTCTCTTCATTTTTGGTTACCTCATAACGGAGCCTATAGGGACGAATGAGGTTTGGGAAACGTGTGCAGTGCCGTTCCTAAAATATGAAATCATTTTTACAGCTTAAGTTGTTTGGAATACGTGTTGATCATTATTTCACCTTTCCCTTTCGCTTTTTTGTCCATGTCGATATTTTTTGCCGAAAGTCATGTGACAAATGCAGTTTTTGATTGAGCGATTGGAAGGACAAAAATCAGCATGCAGGAAAGTTGACAACTTCAAACGGTTATATTTCCCTCAAAGTTCGGGAGTGTGTTTATTTGATAGCAATCTCTTAGTTTACATTTAACCGCGTTCTTGACAATTTAACCTTTGTTGGACTTAAGTGGTAGCGGTTTTAACATCAACCTTCCCCCAGAACACAGTAACAGGCAAGTGTTTAGCAATTTTCATTTTATTTATTTTTCACTGTTAGTTTTATATTCTGAACAGAACACTCAGTGACTGAATGAAAATACTCTGCCTTCTTCTACATTATGCTAAGCATACATTCAATGGCATTTGCATTCTCAGTCCAACTTTTTCTCAACGAAAATTGGTAACTAACCAACTAACGAGATTGAAAGGAAACAATCAAAGTTGCGCTTAAACACCAAGTACTCCAGTAGTACAGTAAAAAAATGTTGGATTATTTTCATACCGTACTATTCTAATAATCAGTGATACTTTGTACGAGATAACAGGTTTTTTATTAAGGCAAATGAGATCGTATGGATAGTTACGTAATGACACAGAGTTTTAAATAAATTACAACTTCTTAAAACCGCTTAGATACGCATCCGAATTCTACGTTAAACGTATTTTAGAAATTTCAATAGCATTGCTCGTAATAGTCGTTTACACTCTCTACCAGCTTGCTACACTACAATTTTACTTTAATCGAAACTTGCAGGAACAAAACTGAGGCACTATTACTGTACAGCCGGCAAAGTTCAGAACCCCAAAACAACTCAAGAACTCTTCCATGATTGTGTTTTCGAAATGCATGTTAAACCAATAAATACATGCAATCAATGTTGCAACTTTGACATGAATATGATTAAGTGAATGATATAAAGACTTTATATGTTTTTTGTATTATAAAGCATTCTTGAGCTATGACGGGATGCTTACTTCCTTTAGAGTTTTAATAAACGGATTGTTTTTCCTCTGTAAATTCTTCATAGTAGTGATGTCATGTATTTTCTAACGAAAGGCCCGAATGGCACCAAAAAAAAATCAGTTGTCCTTTAAATAAACAAATCGCTTATGCTTGATAATAAATCAAATGCACAGTTATTTTATTGTGTTTGTTCAGGCTACTGGCGACAAATATATTACACTATTACAAAAATACTCTTATTGACCGAAAGTGCCAGTTCTATGACCAAGGTCAAATTTATTTTACCAAATTTATAATTACTATAGAAAAATCTACAAGTCCAACAACGTGGTATGTATAAAATAATTTAGAGACATCGCCCTTCCGAGCGATGGTCAAAAGAAGGTTTCTTAGCTACATATTCAAAAGGATTTTACAAAACTAATTTTACTACAAAAAGTGTTTTTTTTATAGAAAAAAAGGTGCATTTATGTAAGCAGGATTCTGGCTCGGAGTCTTTGACGGTTTCTAAGACAACCAAACATAACACGGCTATTCACGTCATCACCAGTCCAACCTGAACTACACGATCATTTAAATATTAAATATTATACAGTTATGTACAAGGTAAAAATCAATTAAATACTTCTTACCAGTGCTACTGTACATAATTTATATATTTTTATCTCTTTATATCTCAGCTGCCTTTTCTATTAATCCTTCTGCATCATGAGGCTTCGCAACTTATAAATATTTGCATCAAATTAAGTGTTTACCTTACGCAATCATTTAACATTACTAACAAAAATTCGATAGTAGTATTAATATATTATTGTTTTGAATTAATTGAATTGTTTCGTTCTGCGACGCTGTGTAAATATATTCTTAAAACAACTTATACGTTCACGATAGATTTTGCTCCATAAATACATCTAAACAATGATCTCGATCTGTGTATTGTTTCTTTGCACTTGAAATCTTCGCCACTCATCTTTATGACCTTCCTCTCTTGGGGAGAGGGGTGGGGAAAGTATTTGCGGTGTAGAGCAGGACGACGCAGTTGTTCCGCTCTCAAGTAAGCTAGAGCGATTGGATTCAAAGTTTCTCAGTTCAGTTGACTGTGTTGATGTTGTACGTGAAAATGTGCTGGAATCTGACGATATCTGATGGTTGTAATAATTCCTCGTTCTGGATTTATTTGGAGGTGTAATAACTTTTTGTCTGAATGAATTCTGCCGCTGGCCCAGGCGCTCCTCCCGTTTCGCTCTTTTCCTGTCTCTCCATCGACCTCGAATACATAGTATTAAAAGTAGGATTGCAGCCAACACCACTAGTGAAGCAATTAATGGTATTAAGTACTCCGGAGCTCCTGAAAAAAAAAGTAGTAGTTGTAAATTTTAATTCAATAAATTCATCATTACAAGCGAGTCAATTACAACTAAATTCAAATCTTGTTTCACTGAGGAAAACCACTCAAAAGCTACATCCTAGCACGATCTCTTCAAACGTTAACCTGACTGAAAAATTATTTAACTGACAGAGTGCATAGAAAAGTAATAATGACAAAACAAAAATATTTACCTTCTACTTGATGATATTTAAGAGTGACTGATCTCTCGACTGTAACTTCTTTAATAGCGATGAAGACGTTATACAGGGTTATATTAACGCGATCTGCCCGAGGGGTACTTGGAACATTTCTGATATACCGTGCAATATGGATAGCTGCCTCTTCAGCTACACCTGACTTGGGAGTGCTGGCCTACAAGAACAAAGATCAAACAATTAGCGCGATTGCAATTTACTGATAAAAAGTTTTGAAAACTGAAAATTGAACAATTTCTTAGAGTCTGAAGCTCGTTTGGGTGCGTTGGCGCTCAGTGGTTGACGGCCCATATTCTGCATGGAGCTAAGAGCCTGGGTAAGTAAGGCCTGACTGAGCCTATTGGTTATATTAATAACATCTATATTTTGGAAGACTCGTCACAAACACACAGTAAACACTTACCACTGACACAGTCACTGCTTCAACGTCCCTTTTGCCCTTTCTCGAAACACTTTTTTGTTGACATAACAATCGGATTTGGGCATTTCTGGCGTGTTCTTTTAGTACTGGTAGGAACCGCAGCTTGCGACAGAACTCCTGCAGGAGAGTACCCTACAAAATCACAGGAAAAGTATTGTTAGAAACGTACGTATTAAAAGCTGACTAAGTTTTGATTGAGAAGACAATGTTTTTTGTTTGTCTTATCTACGCGAGCTACTGGAATAAGAAGCTGAACGAATATCATTCGTTTCAAAGCATCGGAAAACTGAGGATTTATTCTAACTGTTCTAGCATGAAGTGAACTTAATAAATTGATCGTTTTCCAACAATCGACGAACTTTTCCCTTTTATGTTTCTAGTCATTTGCGAAAATGACAGCAATGTGAACATGCAAAAAGCACCTATTTAGGTTTAACTTTATCGTTAGTATAACAACAACATTAACATCAAATAAAACTTATAAATATTTAAATATTTGCCTACTTTGTAGAATTTAAGGTATACGTATTGTTATTGAAATAATTTCCTATCGAGACAGGAAACACTTTTTATTAGAAAAATTTTGTTACCTTTGGTAGCTTTTCGACATCAAAGACAATGTTGATCTTTGCACAGTCCAAACTCAGCTCCGTGCCATTTGGCAGGCAAACCTCGTTACTAATATCGTCTCCACTCTGGGCCGAGTTCTTGCCGCCAGCACATTCGCCCCAGGGGCTACACGGTGGCTTGAGACAGCGCGTCTCTTTAGGTTTACAGACATTCCCGGTAGGGCAGCTTGGCACAGAGTTCATCTTGCCAACTTCAGTTTTGTTGAGACAATTATGCGGGCCACACACGACTTTCGTACATGTAACCGTCCCTTTAAAACACTTGCACGTATTGCAGTCGTCAGTAAAAGTGGCGTTGTGTCGGTAAATAGCATTGAGTTTGAGGTACTCGCAGTCCATCGGTTTTCCAACGCTGTCGTCGTCTGAATACAAGGAACACAATAATCATCAAGAGAATCGTCTCTGTTTTTAAAAACTCGAGTACACAGGTAAAACAACAGAAGCGTGCGTCCAGTTACATTTTTGTTTTAGCCAGTTACGATACCATCGTAGAACTTTTAACAAGTTGAATACACAGTTGTTTAATTTTTAAGTTTGACTGATATTTTGTCAATTTGCAAAAAAAATTCATGTTTAATTTGCTGTTTAACAATATATTTTCAAACACCGATCCAACTTTTTTTACTTGCTGACTATCTACATTCATCAGGTTTCTGGGTTGAGCTAAATTGCCAATATTGATCATGAAAGTCGAAAATAAATAAACTTCTCACTCGATCTCAAAACTAAAACATCAGCACTGAATTTTTTTGTTTTCACTTTGCCCGCCCGACCCAAAATGTTAGTTCTTTGATCCCGTAACACTAGGTATTAAAAAACTTATAACCTAAACTTTGAAAAAACTCCTACTTGATTGTCTTACCTTGACAATTACGTCCTCGTTTTCCGGCAGGACACACACACTCGTAAGAACCAATGTGGTCGATACAAGTTGCACCTTCTGCACAGGGGGACGAGGCACACTCGTTGATATTGATCCTACAATCTGGACCCGAGAATCCCTTGGCGCAAGAGCACAAATACCAGTTTACACCATCAATGCATGTCCCTCCATTGTAGCAAGGCACCGTTGCACAGTCGTTCACGTCTAAAACAACAAACACTTGGGGATTAAAATAACATAACATAAACCAAAATTTGATACATTTATCAAATTCTAAAAATTCTTTCTTATAAGTTCTTCACAAATATTTTGTTTGGACGCCAAACATGTCACAGCGTCTCTGGTTGGCTTGTAAAAGCGGTACTCACTTTGAAGATGACAGAATTAATAAGGATTGAACAAACGAGTTTACAAAAGGACTCGAGGATTATTGTCAGTGCCATTTACGGAGCTGGTTTTTAAGGATAACTAAGGGAGCTTTTACTTCTTTCCGGAAGCAATCGAAAGTGGAATGTTTTTTAATAGAAAAATATTTTCTTTGGAATTCTTGTTTACTTTATCTGGTACACTTACTGATTGCACAGGTGTCGCCTTCCCATCCGTCAGCACAAAGACAGCTGAACTTGTCATTCTGATCAACGCACGTGCCTCCATTTCTACAAGGATTTTTATCACATTTTTTTCCGGTCGCTGCAGACAACAAAGTAGTGGTTTATCAATAAATGTCAAAATAAAACACTTAGGAAGGAAGCTAGTCATGACAAAACCGTGATAAACATAAAACTATTGATTATCTTTGGTTTTTACTTTATCCCCCAGGAACATTATTCTTATTGACCGGCTTCTCATAAACATCGCGCCAAATTGTTCGGGGAATCAAGAAACACTAGAAGCAACGGCCAATTAATAAAGAAGAAACCCACGTGTTTAGAATAAATGAATTACTTCTACAAAACAATATGGAGCAAAAGTGCCGACAATCACGAGACTACTGAAATTTTTCATTTCTGAATCTATGCGGTTAGAGTAAAACTCAATTGACATCGATTCATCGTTTTGTCTCAAATGAAGTTTATTCAGCTATCAAGTGATTTGTGATAAATGAGCACATGGTTGAAAAAAAAAAGAGCTCTTCTCTTTTGTAGTTTAACCTGTAGTTATATTGACACGAAACTCTACGAAAACAACAGGATAAAAGCAACGACTATCTTATCAAAAACAACTAAGAATTTTGGTAAAAGAACCAGCTAAGCCAAACCATGTGCTAAAAAACGAATGAGTGCTTCGCAAAGAATAACTCATTACTTCGAACAATAGCCTTTTGCTAATCTTTGCAGAAGATTCGTTTCTCTGTAATTGCATTCTGTTCAGGATGTTTACTCTGCCATTACAAACATCAGTTTGTTCACTTGCAAAACATTTCAGCCAAACAACAGGTGGACATTTACAAAACAATGGTTTTACTGGATTGTAAATCGACTTCAAGAGTCAAATTTGACATATTGTATATTACTTTATCCTTTAAAAGGATTTTTGACTTCAACTTACAATACCTTCATGAATACAGACGAAGAAAGCACAGTTTACTATTTGCAAAGCTATTGATCAGTAAACAAAGATGACTGAAATTTTCTTTAAGAAACAAAAAAATTTATTGCACAAACCTAATTTACAAGTCTTTCCTTTGAATCCTACAGCACAACTGCACACAAATGTGTGTCCTAAATCCTGACACGTCCCACCATTTGAGCACGGGTTGCGCTCACAGTTGCTGGTCCCTACAAATACAAACAAAACGATATGTTACAGGATCTAGACACAAGAGCTTTTCTTTTTAAGTTTTTCGAACAAACCAACGTAAAATCTTTCTGAGATAACTCAAAATGTTCATTTCGTTAGAATTATAACTAGTTCGGTGGGTTTACAGTTTCAGCCCTTCTTAGTTATTATTGGATTCAAGTTAAGCGAGTTCGACGCTTAACACCGCGCGAATTTGTTCGTAGAAATCACAAAGTTTACTAAACGAACAAACATAGTATTATGTGATTATTAAAGACAGATACACCAGCTTACTTGATGAGCACGTTTTTCCCTTGAATATAGGAGGGCATTCGCAAATGAAATCCCCAACATCGTCTTTACAAGTGCCATTATTCCGACAGGGACTACTTGCACACTCATCAATATCTGTGAAGAAAGATAACAAATGAAACACGTTATAACATCGATTTTCAATGTTAAATTAAAATGTTTAAATATCAACTTTCGCAAAACTGAAGTGAAAACATTCAAGGACGGTGTAGAGTTCTTAGCTGCTGTCTGTTGTTGTCACCGTGGTTGTCGAACGATAAGGCAACCTCGAGTTACAAAATCCGTAAGACTTATTCAAACGTATAAACTACTCACTGTTATCGCAGTATTGACCTTCCCACCCAGTTGAACAGATACACTGATAGGAGTTGATTCCGTCTTTGCACGCGCCATTAACACATCGGTGACTCGCACAGTCGTTAATATCTGAAACAACCCAAGAAAAAAATAAGCACAATCCGTAAATAATACAACAACGTAAGTTAAAAGAAACTGAAGTCATGTAACCGGAGGATATTGACCCCTCATCTAGCTTTTCCCCTCCAATAAAAAACATTTCTTAAGTCTGTTTATTTGATTTTTCATCAAAACCAGAGTACTACTGAAAACCTTGAGAACAACTTCGGTTCAGAAAATCTAATCGAGAAACAACAACTTACTTTCATGGCAGTGGTTTCCGGTGTAGCCAGGATCGCAAATGCACTCGAAGCCTCCGGTGATAAGTCCCTTACACCTGCCATGAGCGCCACAAACTCCAGTCCGCACAAGTTGAGTGGTGCCATTGACAGGCACTGCTGCCATGCATGGATCAACGCCTACAAACAAATGAGTTGAAGAGCAACGGTCAAGCTCGCTTGCTAATGACTCTTTTTAGTCAAAGCGCTGTCAATGAAACTAAACCTTTCGACCAACTAATGCTTGACACTCAGTATTTCATATGATAACAGTAATGCGCACAAGGTGTGCAATCAATCAGACTTATCAACCTTTTCAGTCCCCTAGAGCCCATATTTTTCAATGAACAAGTTTGGGAGCATTATACTCTTCGTCTCCACTCACTCCCTTCATTTGATTAATTCTCATTTACTCAATACCTCCTCATTACCAATTATCCTATTCTGTATGTGTTATGGAGTTAGATGTTGTCACTCATACTAGACTAAAAGGGTTAACACCAAAAGGTAAGTTTTAGTAAATATAAACTTACGGTGCTCGCAACGTTCGCCCCGGGCTCCTGCAGGACACACACAGTGAAACTTGTTGACCTTGTCAATACACGTCCCGCCATTATGGCAGGGGTTTGACTGACACTCATCCACATCAACCTCGCAATGTGTCCCTGTAAATCCTCGGGAGCAAACGCAACTGGCTTCTACAATTCCATTGGAACACGTGCCTCCATTCCTACAACTGAAGTTTTCACAGTGATTGATCCGTGTTTCGCACTGACGACCTGTATAGCCCACAGCACAGGTGCAAGTATAACCATTCACAAGATCTGTACAGGTTGCTCCATTAAGGCAAGGATCTGATTTGCACTCATCGATCTCTGTTTCGCATTTTTGTCCAGTGAATCCCAACTGACAGCTGCAGGAATACGTACCAAGATCTTGAATACATGTTCCATTGTTGTGGCAGGGATTTGTTTGGCACTTGTTGGTTGGAGTCTCGCACTGCTGTCCAGTAAACTCTGGCCTAAGAGGGGCACAAGCATAAAATGAATATAACTATATTATATACTAACGTTGGGTAATACCCAAAGATAAGAGTTATTGTTTGCGTAACGAAAAAGATAAAAACTTTGGTTCATAGCATTCAAAGATACTGAAACAAGATGGCCTTTAAGTAAACTAATGATTCACGAAGCATTTTTGGATGAAAACAACAGAACTAAGCCATACCTGCACATGCACTGGTATCCATTGTGCCTATCAACACATGTTCCACCATTGCTACATGGGTCAACAGGACCGCAGTCGTCAATCTCAATGTCACAGTTTACTCCAGTAAATCCTGCTGCACACTTACAATTATAGCCATTGACTTTATCAACACAAGTAGCAGATGCATGGCAAGGCGAAGATGCACAATCATCTTTGTTGATCTGGCATTTAGACCCTTCAAATCCTGCTTTACATACACACTTGTATCCATTCACAAGATCAACGCATGATCCATTATTTTGACACGGTGATGATAAACACTCGTTGATTTCATTATCACAGAAAGCACCAGTGTAGCCTGGCATACACTTGCATTGGCTGTTTCCTCCAAGAAGCTGAATACATGTCGCACCATGCCTGCAATGATTGGTGGTGCAGATATTGCTTCCAGCACTTGACGACACAGAACAATTTCTACCAACATAACCAGCAAAACAGGAGCACTTGTAGTCATTATCCAAGTCTGAACAAACTCCGTGCACACAAGGGCTAGGGCTGCACTCATTTGTTTCTGTCTGACAGTGACGACCCTCATACCCAGTAGGACAAACACAGTTGAAATTTTGAATACCATCAACGCACACACCACCATTAATACATGAGTTTTGTTGGCAGTCATTGATATTAACCTCACAGTTTTTACCAGAGTATCCTCCAGGACAACTGCACTTGTAGTCATTCACCAGGTCCTGACACGTTCCTCCATTCTTGCATTGACCAGCACAGTTGTTGATATCTGTCAATGAACAGTTCAGTGGTGTTAGTTTTTGTTTTAATGACCTTACTATAATGACAGTAATAACAGTTTAATAAATACTTACTCTCATCACATTTCTTCCCTTTCCAACCTGGCCTGCATTCACAGACAAAGTCGTTAACCAGATCGATGCACTTGACTTCATTTGAACATGGACTGGTAGCACACTCGTTGATGTCTAAAGAAATGAATAAAAAGCCAATAAACACAAGGTTCACTTTCAGCAGCAACTTGAGACAGTACAATGTACTGAAGAAGGGATCACATTAAATTCTAGGCAAAACGAATGGCACTTACTTGTTTGACATTGAGGACCAGACCAGCCTGGACTACAGCGACAATGAAAACCATTTGTACCATCTACACAGGTACCTCCATGTTGACATGGCTGACTCTGACAATCATCTTTGTCTGAAATTCAATTCATTTAAAAGTCATAACACTAACATTGCAAGCCTCTTAACTGTGAGTGCTACCTCCTCATAGGTCAAACTAAGGTTTTTTTGTTCTTATTACCAAGTTAAACCAGCAATCAAAATCTTTAATGTGCTACAGTTGTTATTTATTGCATTTGATGAAACCACAAATAAAAATGATGCATTAGAAAGCTGTGTCAGTACTGAAGAAACAAATTTGTCAGAACCAAGCACTAGTTTTCTCTAAATCAATAGAAAATTGAGCAGGGTATACAAACCTTTCTGACAATATCTCCCCTCCCAGCCAGCTGCACAGATGCACTGGAAAACATTACCATTTGATGTACAGGTGCCATTATGCTGACAAGGTTGTGAAAGACACACATCAATACCTACAAAGTAAAACAGAGCAGATTGTGAGATTTAGAACATTTAAAATCTTAAGACACACTGAAAATATCAGTTTTGACACTTTTTTAAAAAACTGCAATGCAACAAGCTACAACTAAACAACTTACGGTTTTCACAGTCCTTCCCTGTAAATCCTGGGGGGCACTCACACTTGTATTTGTCAGGCCCAGTGTTGTAACATGTTCCACCATTTTTACAAGGTCGTTTTCTGCAAGAATTTAAATCTGTAGAGGCAACAAAATAAACTGAAATAAGGAGAGCTTTCATGAAAGATGCTTTTCCTTACTTTCAAACAAAAACTTATCTTAAGATTAAAAACTGAAAAATTGAATTAGAACTTTTAAATAACCCTACTAACAACCCTTCTTCTAATAGTTGAGTCTAATGACCGTTTATTTAACAACTTACTCTTTGTTAAACTGTACGAAACAAAAAAATGGTGTGTATTTATCTTTGTTAGTTTTCTAATTAAACAACCTTTCGTTTACCTTTATCACAGAAAAGTCCTCCCCAATTTAACATACAGTTACATTGCCAGGGTTGGGTACATGTTCCATGGGCACAATTTGGATATGTAATACATTGGTCACACAAGGGGCCTTTCCAACCAGTCCGGCAACTATTGATACAAAAAGAAAGTGAGATTAAAAAGAGACACACACATACCTACTTTAATGATGCATGGGTTATTAATAGTGTAAATTCAACTATGCGTATATTCTATGAGCATGTACTAAAGGAACTTACTTGCATTGCCCCGGTGAGCCACAGTAGCCGTTAATTGGATCACAACCTGTCCTGCATATTGCTAGAAATAAAAAAGTATATGTATCAATCAAGTTGAATAGTAAAAGAAAATGCTAAAGAGTTCGATAAAAAATCTTTTCACTTTCAAAAAGAATAAACTCAAAGTAATTCTGTTGTTTGATTATGTTTTTCAAGGGCAGTGCAAACAAAGGATTATTGGGGGGAGGGGCATAGTGATAGTTCATGATAAAATCTCAAATCCCTAATCAAGAGTTTCTGTTGTTAGCCAGAACAAAAATTGGAGGTCCTGGCCAAATTATTAGGAGAGGCAGTGCCCCCCAGCCCCCCATTTCTGTTTCCTAGGATTTTCGATAAGCTTAACACTAGCATCCAAGTTGACTTACGTATATCACAGTGCTGTCCTCGCCAACCTGACATACAAATTTTGTTTCCTTGCTCGTCACAAGTATAATGTCCAAATCTGTCATTTCTTGGTTGACAAAGTTTGGTGCATGTACTGCCAAAGTAATACTGATCACAGATTACTCGAATCTTGTATACCATGGTTGCTGTAGGGCCATTATACACACGTGTTTCCCATGTTTTGTTTGGTAAAATAGTTCCTTGGTGCATTGCTCTGTCGATTAATTCACTAGAATCTAGAATGGAAAAGCAATCTTGAGTTAAACGAGCTTTATCGTGTGTTTAAACAATTCAACACCTTCCATCTAACAAGATTTAAAACCAATAAACAAAAAGCATACAAACCAGAAGAGTCTTTATCCCATGCTTCCAAAATCAACAAATATGTGGTCTGAAATGAACAAAACATTTGTTATGCATTGGCTGGAGTAACAAGGTAACAACCATTAACAAAGAAAATTTGAGATCAATTTATAGTTCACTGGTTAGTACACAAAAAAACCAACTCTAGACAGATGTTTATATAATAAAATGCCCGGTAAGAGTGACTAGTAACTGAAATTGCTCCTGAAAAATTTTAAGGTTAAACTGATTTTTTTGGTTTCAGAACACCATGCATGCACATCCTTTTGCAATATCAACGGATGCTGTACGTGTGCCTACGATAGGTTAATCATTTTATGCTAAGTGTAACTTTAAAAAATTTGTGCACATATCACTTTTATATCTTTTCAGATAATCTATTGTTCAATATCATCAAAAATTTATACATACTTAAAAAAATTCTAGGCTTGAACTGTTAATTTCTTAAAATAAAACTTAAATTAAAACTTGAAATTTGTTCTCCTTGAAATATCCCAATAAATCAAACAAAAATTAGTACAAGTAATGCATAAATATAACAGTGTTTCAGATCAAACTTCTGATGTTTGTTCTCAATAAAACTAAGAACACAAACACCATAGAGAAACAAATATTCAAAAAATATGTCTTTAAGATGATGAGAAATGAAAATTGTCAATCAAAATAAGTTAAGGTAAAACTCAAAAACTATAGTTGAACTATAGAACAATGAAATTAGGGTAAACCTCAACTAGGTTATCAAAGTAAAACTTACAGTAATACAATAATTTGAAAATATTTTGCATTTCTGAAAAATGAAAATTAGGCTTTTCAATCTCTATGTAGTAGTCTGACATTAATGAACACCAGAGCACTAACATTCTATTTTCATTTTATAGGTATCATAATTCCTAAATTGTTTTGTTTTATAATCTGAAGAAAGCAATAAAATATTGTTGATTACCTTTGATAAACCAAAGTTTAATTTTTTTTGTTTTTTGTTTTAATATTAAACATAAAATAGAACTGACTCTTTGGTGCATGATATCTGTAAATTAATATGTAAACATACTGCCAAGGGGAAACCAAAAATATGAAGCGATGTGCACCTGCTGGGAGTAGGGCATATTACTGTTAGGTTCAAATTTATTTTGATTATCTTTAAGAGCCAAGACAGAATTACATTTCAAAATGTTTTTTCAAAAACCACGGAAAACCCAAACTATTAATAATGAAAACATGTTGCTTTATTTTCTGCTCAGGCACCATTAAGAGATTGCACTCAGGGAGGCATAGTGTTTTAAAGCCTAAGATAATAAATATGCCAATATAACTTTAACAGGATATTTAGCATAAAGTTATGTGAAGCTATAAAACTAAGCTAGCAGACACTAGATGCTGCGTTTTCAGTTTTTGAAATACAAAAAACAAGAAATTGTGCAATTTAGGTTGAGAGTACAGATAAAAATAAAAAGATAAAATATGTATTTAAAAAATCACAAATCAGGCTTCAATCGCCATAACTCAAGGAAAAAGTACTATTACACAACGTAGGAAAATTTCTTTTCATTCTCCAATGAGACAGATGAAGAAAAACTAGCAGGGTAAAGTTTATAAACAAACTTTTAAATAAGAATTATTTTTTGTGACAGTTTTATGTTTACCTCGAAAGTAAGGAGAAATAAACTGCGAAGTCAAACAAAAAACCTACTCAAAGTTAAATTATTTTTGTTGTACGCGTTTTTCGTGTAAACATGAACTGAAAGAAAAGAACTCGAAGCGACTTAACATCGACATCGTGGGTATTTTTTGCTCGGTGATTTAAAGAAAAAGATCGAGTCGATTTTGAGATAACATCATGGTGAACATGCCAGACATTTTTACTTAACAATAGAAAGAAAAAGAAGAACCATTAAGATAACAAAATGTTTTGGGGGTAGAAAACAGAAATTAGGATCCGATTTTTCAAAGTTTCAATCGACTAGTGAAATTGATTCTCGCGAAATTAGCAAACAGAACAAAATAAACTTCTTAATTGATTCAATACTGATAGAAAGAGCTAAATCAAACTGTTGCACAAAGTTCGGATGTCAAAATTACCCAGGAAACCAAAGATTTCCTTGGAGAATTCCGCTTTTCATTCTCAAATTTTAATTGGAAAATAACTCAGACAAATCTTATCATACAGCCAAGTTACTACAGCATTTTTGCTCAGATACTTAGTCACTGACGCAAAAAAACTAATATAAAAATTTTAGGGTTAGCTGCCAAATAAACTTGATTTGGTCATTTCGAAAAAAATTGATCAAACATACAACTAGCTGTTGGATTGAAATCGCGACAAAGCGTCTCTCTCAAAGTGTTTCGCACTTCAAAAATACGATAGCGCAGGTGTATACAACGAAGGGATACGCGTAGATCAACCATGCGGTAGGATGGAAGCCTTTGATTCCAGTCAGGGAAAAATCATTGTGTTGCAAATATGCATCGTAACTGCAATTAATTAACATATACTGACACAAAAGGCTGTCAATCGAAAGACACGTGGCTCAAGTTTTACTATTATGATAAACAATAATCGCGAATCTATGGCCGCATCACCAACAGAAGCACCGAAGGTGAACTCGGACGCTGATCTTCAGGTGAAAACTAGTCTTGTTCAAATAATCGCAGCTGTGTTTGTTGCCATATTTTAGCTTTCGTTTCGCTAAAATGGACGTGTTCCCGTCAAAAAATTTAAGAGCCTTGAGATAAATTTAATTTCCGAAATATAGGAAAAATACCTTAGTCGACTTCGTGCAAACTTGCAAAATACCAAAAGCGGCGTTCCTCTCGAGTCCGATAAAAATAAAGACCCGCTAGATTATTACACACTCAATATCAACTTGCTCATTCCCTCCGCGATTTCTCCAAAGGTTAAAAAACAGCTGATGGCCGAGGTTGCATTAAAATTTTATTATTGAAAAATACAACCATCTGCGTGAACCGTTCGCATAAATTTAATCAAAATTATTATCGAGAACTGTATTATAGCTTGCTAAAACAGTGCCCTATATAACACTGGTAACACCAACTTCTCTGATCTAAAAATACACAATCTGAAAACTTGAGGGAAACCGACTTACCTGCCAAGAAAACGTGAAACGCAGCGAAACTGGATTATGAAAGCCATTCGCCGATGTCTTGTTCGCTATAGTGAATGAATTCGCACCAAGTAATGGTGTAGTGGATTCCCCAAAGCGACAAGGTCCGCTCGGTGACATAACTTGAAGGTATTCCTTAAGACATATTTTAAAGTAAGTGTCACATGTATCGGTGCATCGTGGTTGTCCTGCAAATATTGTACGGCTCCCATCACAACAACTGCCATTCGACTTTTCGCCATCAATGTTCTGAATCGAAACCAACTCGATTTCGAATGAGCCGGCGCCGACAACGGTCTAACGAGAAAGAAAGAAATATTAAAAACATGTCTTCAATGATTTCAAAAAAGTGGAGGGGTGGGGAACGCGAGCGTTACACATGACCAAAACACCACATTTCACCCCCAAGGCAGCGTACAAACTTCTAACCTGCACATGAATGAATTGGAATAAGGCTCCCAAAAACAGGCATTTAACGCAAAGCTCACTAGCCATCGCCAACACTATCTAGAAATGAGCCAAGGTTTCGGAATTCGGCAACGAGCCCTAATCGACTGCTGCAACATGAACTTGGTTTCGTTCTCTCTCATAGACCCTGCAAATCGATCATCGTTCCCCGAGACCAACTCAATGTGAGAAATGGTAAAGACAGATGTAAGCTTTTGTCGGGGGTGCGGTGAATACTAATGAGCATGCGTAGATTAATTTTGTGACGCAGTGTTGATACTCAAGGGCACACTTATCGCCTCGGTTAAATGGCCTTGATTGGTTGCTCGCACTGCAACGGAGGGCCAGCGTAAACACGTTTGCCTCAGAGGCTCTATCCTGTTTTTCGAAGGGAAAACTCTTCATAATCTGCAACACCCAAAATCTTTTAATGTTTATCTTATTGCCAAACTACCATAGGTCCAGATTAATCTGTATGGGAAAATTTTTGAACAAGCTGTCTGTTTACCTTAAAGACTAGCCAGTGCGCTTTTCTTGGAGCCGCATTTTAATAACTTGCTAGACAAATTTATAATTTTTATTAGCGGTTACCTTATACGTGTCTTAGACGGCACAATATTCATTAAAAAAGCCACCAGCTATTATCATCTTTCAAAAAGGGGTCTTTGCAACCCGAGAAAAAAGCTCGGAAACGTTTTGACTAAATCAATATTATTGTATCAATCTTAGCAGCGAATTTGCCAAAAGTTTCCATATTTTGTCGGCACTTTCACGATCCCGCGCATGGTAACCAAACAGTTCTCTAATGCAAAGCACTTGAGGCGCTTGAAACAACGCGTTTATCTTACTAACACTCTTGTAAACACGTAAAATCAAAACTATATAAGTGAAGGTCGGCTCTGAAATGGTAATGATCGCTTTAAAGACAACAATAACACGACGCGTGCCACTAAAGTGTAAAGAAATAAGACGCGAACTGCTGTTTGATTATAATTTACAGTGTATCAATTTTGCAAAGGATAGAAAATATTCCAACGTTTAAAATATAAGTTAGGATGCGTCCTTTTAAAATATTAGCGAGAGCAAGTAGAGCGGTCTGGAATGTTGTTTGGTTTTTCGTTTGCGAAATCGGCCCACCCAACAAGCCAGAAGTTTATGGGTGAGCGCTATATGCCTGAGCCCGCCCCTTGCGCGTGTAACACAGACGCTTGAATACTCATTTGCGCTGAGACAGTCAATCATTCGAAACCAATGAACCATCTTTTTTTTCAAAGAGTTTGGGTTATAATTAATTGGTCAATATAAGCGCGCGCGAAAAGCCCGGTAAATTACACAACGTCGCCCATGTGCTAACACCTACCAAAACAAGTACAATGCTATCAAGATCTTTGATTCATTGATGTGCGCCCTCTCAATGCAAAAATGAAAACAATTTATTGAAATCTGACAAAAAACACTCAATTTCACCAGTATTTTCATTACCAAACTCAGATATTGATCGCAAGATAGCTGCAGCAGCCAAGGCCGGTGTCACGTCACCACACACACATCGCCGATGCAGCCATTAATAAGGTCAACGAAGTCAGAAAGACATTTTCTTGAGTTCGATAAAAGCTACAAAATATTAGAACAAAGTATTAGAAGATTGTATGTGGCTTTACTTGTCATTCGTGCAGCACGTGAGTTCGAGAAGAGAACATGACGTTGCTACTTCAAAAAGTCGATAGATATCTTAAGCTACATGCCACGAACAGGTGTTGTGTGGCCATGGTTTCTCTAGCTAACTTACCGGCAATATGAAAAAAAGAATATCGAAACAGCCGTGTACACACTCCAGGGTTTGGAGGTAAACCCAAATAAGCCTCGAGTTTGCTTACAACACAAAGAAGCGTGTCTGCTTTCAAAATTTATTCTAGGGATCATGTTTATCCGTCTAATTCTAGTTCTTTTTCCACTAAATTATGAAACGAAACCCGACATGGAGAGAGAGGCTGAACTCCAATATTCGGTTAATGAACTTGTTATTTAATTTTAAACATTCTCAATTTTAGCCTTTACTTTGTTCTGCAAAAATATGTTGCAAAGAACCACGAAAATAAAATTATTTCTTTAGACAAAAGCACCAATCGTATATTATAAAGAAACTATTTAAAACCTCAAGGATCAATGTTTCAAAAACCTAGCAGAGGAGAAAACGTCTGCCTAGTTTGTGTTTATCAAATCTAGTCAATATGAAAATTCCTTAAACACAAAAGCACACAAAAAGAAAAGGTTCAACTTCAATTTCAAGCTTGTGAAAATAATTCTGCTATTCAAATTTAGTAGAAGGCGCGAAAAGTGCAACGGCTGGGAGCTTTTACTCAAGCTAAAAGTTCCTAAAGCTTAAGGGGCCAGAAAAAAAAAATTATCAAATCATTTTTTTTTCATCTATAGAAACACTTTCAAAGCATTTGAACTTGGCCGTTGATTTACAACACGCGACATGAATATCAACGATAAAGCCTCAAAGGCATCTTATTACAACTTTTAAAAGCGCTAGTGTGGTTTACACATGCATGTTTCACAAAAGAAACGTTACGGAAAAAAACCCAAAAATAAGAACATATAACTCTTCTTATTCTTGGCTTTAACTCGGCATACTTTTCTTACTTCTTATCAATGATGTTGGCCCTCAAGCAAAATAGAGGGCAAACACAACTCAAGTTCTGAAAAAGGAAAGTCGTCGTAAATAACACACTTATTTTCCCGAAAGTAACTTTACTCTTTCTTTGATGATATCGAAATCAGACTTCATCAAAGAGATCATAGGCCATGATGTGTGAAACTCTAAAAACTCTTTATATCTCTATTCCTAATTATCTTTTTGTACGTGGTATGAAACTTGGTGCTTTCAAACAAACAAATATGATAAGACTTTAACTTCAACAAAAACACTTCTTAAGTCAAAAACGACGAGAGCATAATGAGAATTAGACAAATGGGTTACTTAAATGGGGTGAAGCAATAAACAAAGTTAACATGTGGTGTGTCATACAAACTTTGTGTGACAAATTTGCATGAAAATAGTTGGTTGTAAACATGAACGAGACTTGAAGCAATAAATTGTTCCGAGACAAAAGCGAGCACGCGGTCTCAAAACAATAGAAGCAACTTATCAAACACACTCATTTCAACAGCACGCACAACATCTTTCAACCACCAAAACTTCGAAACTAAATGACTTTTAGCAAATCAATATCGTGTATTGATCTTTGAACTTCGCAACGTCAAATTGTGATGTTACTGCCAAACTGCCAAAGCTCCCAAGTTTTCTGGCATCGCGACTTTCCAATAAGTGGAACGGCTACATGGTTAATTATTACTTTTTATAATCAAATTGTCCTCCAAAGCTCTGATAAGTGGCGCGTGCCGTCGCTCAGGCATTTAAGGTCTTATTGCAAGTAAACTCGATTTCACCCCAATTTAATAAGTTACAAACGAATTACAAAATAAGCTACCTAGCACTGCAAGTCGGGTGGTTGTTTGTTCATCTTAATGAGTGACAAAGAGTCGATGTGCTGGCATGCACACAGTTAACTTTAAGCCGTACACCCACGGGGGCAAACACCACGTGGCTCACTTAAGCATTGCGAAAGTAATGCGCGTGCCAAACAAAGCGTCGTTATTGTCATGCAAAGTTTATCAAGCACCTGTTCGGTTGGACTTTAAAATTTACTTTTCCTGGAGTATGCATGGATAGCAACTTTGGGAAGGGAACACAAACCAAAAAAGTGTTTCTTTTTAAACATCATGCAACGCGAACAACATCTACTATCAGACTCCCGTGAAATGCTATGCCTCAATGCTTTTTTGAAAGAGTATAAACTGTTCTTGCCTTTGTTAAGAGTTTGTTAGTTCCACGCCGTAATTAGCATTAAATTCTTATTGATTTTTCATCAATGACTTTATGCGTGAAGTGGACCATAATGCGCCCTTAAAAAAATCCACCACGTGCCGGTACAAAACGCTTAAGAATGTCAATAAATCGGTTCGCGTTACTGACCAATAGCCGCAATTCATATCCGAACTAAAGCAATTAATGGAAATAAAATGTCAACTCTAGAGGCATTATTTTCAGCCAAATATTTAGTTTCTCACTGGCCTTGAACGAGGTAATGAGTGCCACGCGACACTGAGTGGAAAAGGCTACAAGTGAGGATGTTGTTGATAAGTTCATGTTCAAAACGAGTACTTAAAAACCCGACCACCGAAGAAAAAAGACAAAAAAGGAAAAAGTTAATTGTGGGTATTTGTAGTAGTTACAAATCGTGCAGGTTTTACGCTAAATTTTTCAATATCAGTGTATAAAGACATGTTGGTAAAAAAAGCATTCCAGTTGATAATGAAGCTATATCTTTAGAAATACGCCTGATTTTGTCCATTTCTTTCAATCATACTACGGAAATATATCCTTGATACTGCAATCGTCATGGTCAAAAAGGTTATTACTGTCGTTGCAATTCTTGCTTTGCGACTGATAAAAGTTGTACTAAACATCTGTGAAAAGTTTTCCACACCCATCCACGGCCTTTGATCGAGTAACTTACAACCTGCGTTTAAATGAGCAATTGTTTGTTTAAATAAACTTTCTGCACATGTGATCAAGAGGTTTATACTTATATTCTTTGCGTTGGCGAAGGAATGCATTTATACCTGCTCAAGGGTGAACTAGCTAATAACAAATGATCTACCCGGAAACATGTTGATGTTCTAGTGTCCATTAGACTTCTAACAAGAGGTATGGCAAGTTTGGGAGTAAGGGACGGACCAGTTGATCTCGGGGGGCCGGGAAGGGGAGGGGCAGTGGAGGAATGCCGTAAGAATGATTTCCGGCTGCAAGTTTTTTTTCCCAGTCAAGCTTCAGAAAAAACATTTTTTTTGGCTATTTCCATACATTCTCTTTATAGGATCTCTGCATGCAAAAACATTTTTCTTCTGTACGGGGTTGCCCCTACATTTTTCTTACAAACTTTTCCACTTTTTGCAGGAGTAACTATGTAACAAAATGCCAATACATACGCTGCCACACATGACTCAGTTTTAAGTCAAGGCCCGATCCATTATACCCTAGGCCAGGATTTTTCGAGGGGGGCGGAGGGGCGGGGGTCCACAGTGTATCAGTGTTAGGCTCCGCTCGTATTAAACGCGGAGTGAAGGAATGACCAAATGCAGGCTGACAAAGGCTGACAAGCGCCGTTGGCGGAAATACTTTATACAAATGTAGCCAAGATATCACCATGGTGTTTTCGCCACCTGTTGTAGGTTGTTTGGTTAACATAGCCTACAAGAGGAGAGTAATGGCTAGCCACACCCCTGGGTCTGTGCAACATAAAACTGAATTAAAAATCAGTTTAGGGCTATGCACGTAAAGACAACATTATTAGGTGGACTTGAATTTAAACAATAAAATTCATCGACAAGACATGTTTGAAAACGCCGGAAAAACTAACCTAATTTCGAGACAAAAGAATGTACTTTGTTCAGAAACGTGCATATATTTTAGAGCGCATTTCCAAACCAGCCGAAACCTCAATAAAGAATCCAGAAGCGTCTGTTTCGGTTCATTTTCTAGGAATTTAAATTCCTTAGAACTACAACAAAATTCCAGGAATTGCAAGGAATCAAATGGAAAAAATAAGTTTCAAGAAATTTCCTATACTCCGACTGGACCGAAAGAGAGAAAAATCACTGTACATAGTTGTGTTTAATAACAGACCTGCCAAATTTAAGTTTTTGATTAAAGCTTTGTCCAGTTCTATTTGCGAAACAAAGTACATAATGAGTTTCGTTGTTTTGCTCTCATGCCCTGAGCAAACTGAAAATAGGCCTAGAAAAACATATATTAGTCTCTAACGCTAATTCTGTCCTAGAGAGTTTTAAATTCGAAGACTAGTACTAGCGATCCTAAAACCATGTTGAGTATGTGTTTGACTGGGAATTAACTCATAAAATTAACTATGCTTCGACATATAATAACATTGCCTATAGTGTTTAACTAGGGCTGTTTTTATAATTGAAAGACGGTCGAATTGTATACTCAGTCTTTAATATGCAAAAATTTCTAACTTATTGAAGTTTGATGATCGCGTCAAGCATGAAAGAATTTTACCCAATATTTCAAACATTCAAAACTTTTATTTCCGTTTGAACAATTTCTATATTTTATCAAGTTCTGCACCAGGGTGCATTGAGCTCTCTTAGGTAAAAGTGATTCTCTATTTTATACAATTTGCTAAAAATCAAGAAAGTGAATGACAAGACGGAACAAACATAACGCAACATACCGAGGTTGTTGTAAGAAAGACCATGAAACTGGGGGGCTTTGTGCTTTTTTTCTCTTGCAAGCAGGCACGCAAGATTTGAAATGGGAAAAGTGGCTGAGGTTAATACTATGTAATACCTTTGATGATCCCGGATATTACTTTTCGATTCAGTTGAGCAATAGCTAGCAAACCTATTATAGAAAAGTTATGTGTTGTATTATACTTTAGAAAGGTTCCTGATATAATAAAGATCTTAAAGTTCTACAAAATAAATGAATCTACATGCTAAGCACCTTAGTTGCTGATAGTTAACATTCATTAACATCGCCGTCTATAGTATATTCAAAACCCGAGCCACCGCGACGTTATTTGTGAATAAAAATTAAGTCTAATTGCATTGTTATGTGTAAGGCGAATGAAATACTATACACATTACACGCCCACATAAGACAGAAAAGTCTTGAAATCTCTGTGAATTAAACTCTGCAAGACGAATAAATCTTTACTTGGTTCAACAAGCTCTGACTTGTTTGGTTAATCTCAACGATGACGCAATATAATGGTTGTGTTAGTTCAAGTTGCTTTCGGAAAAAAACGACAACTAGTGGAATAGGTACATACACGGGGTAGCTTTGCTCTGAGAAATTAAAAACCGTTTGTATAACCAGTGATCACAAGCACGAGGCGACTGTATCTCAAAAGCCCTCAAAAGACACTTCGAAACATATATTCGGGAGCATGTCATGCATGGTTCACTTCAGGATCGTTACGACTTTTATGATCAGTTTTAGCGTATTCCAAAGCCGAATTTAAAACAACTCCCGTTGCAGTAGTTCTCTTGGCTGACAATCTTTACTTCAATAATCGAAGTACTCCTGTGCAAGTCAAGCCCTCTTTAGACACGATATACAGTTGTTATCTGGCTGCGTGCAAAGCTAATTACATCCTATCTTAGCAACAACGATGGTGAAACTATCTGATGGTCATTTATCTACTTGTAGCTGCTATGTGTGCACTTACCCCATCAGGAAGTATTGTAAGCTTAGGCAAGCCGGTGTTCTTATCTGTTTGATGAGTTGGGGCTCTTCCCCCTGGCGCTGCCTAAAACAAAAAACACTACCTCTCAGAATGTGCCGTGTAAGAGAAATCAAACGGATCTTATTTCGTTTTGACAACATAACCCGCCCTGAGGCCATTAGGGTTTCTTTATTTAGTTACTTTTATGAGCATTGCATATCATCCTATAAACAATTTGAAGAGCTTGATTGCGTTATCGATTGTCTAGCTAATAATTTTATGTTAAAACATTCCAAAGTATTATTGTCGGGTGACACGGCTAAATTAATTTTTTCTATCAATCGAGTGTAAATCGATTTTACTGTCAAAGGCGCGAAACTGGGCTTTTCAAATTTCTACAAAGACAAACGGCTTGTCAAAAAGTTATCTATATAAGGAACAACCCAAAGCTTTGCAGCTTGACTAAGTCAGTGTCTTGACGCATATATAATAACCCAAATGAGAGAGGTTTGTTAAGGAATTTGGTCTTAGAGGGGAGGGCTGGGGGTCCTTTGCAACCTATCACTTCTGGACAAGGAAATCCACTAGTGTAAGGTTTAGTAAATTTGCAGTTGCTATGATTCGAAACGTGGAATGAGAGAATTGCAAACAGCTATGAAAATTTTATTTTACGAATAAAACTTTTGTTACAATTATCAGTTTAACGGAAAAGATTATAAAATTTCTTTTCTTCAACTGGGGTAAAATTTTAAATGAGTTTGACTGTTAGGTAGTGTATGCTTCACCTTTCCCCTTAACTGGATCAAAGGGTTGTGGTACATTCAAACAAAAGCTTTTGAATGTATATACAGTAATACACCCTTTGGAAGAAAGGTTGAATCTTTTTCATGTAAAACATATAAGATATAACCCAACAGAAAAATAGGTTTTGAAAGACCGTTTTGGTTAATGAAAAGTTGGTATTCGGACCGAGATCCCTGTTGTGTGAGTATATCAAGAATCGTTTAAATTTATGCCTAAGGCAGTGTAAGTGTACAGCCATGACTTACAGGTTTTGTAAATTTATGAGAGTGGGGTTGAGGGAGGACGGAAGAAAATAAAATAAATGATATAACAAAAAAAAACCAACAAAATAAATAGTACAACAATATATATATACATATATAGTTATATATCATGATATGTGAGGATAAAGTTTGGTAAGGTAGCTCAATGCGGAGTAATTATATCTGCATTTTAACTGATATGCACTTTTTTCAAAGCGTGCAGTCATGAATATATGTACAGAGCTAACGAACACACGCCGATCTCCCATAAGCAGATAAGTCTATTGAGTATTGGGTAACATCTTTTATGTTTAATAATGAAAAAGGGTCAACCTTTAGAACTTAATTCAAAAGGGTGTGTATAATAACACTTTTACTATATGCAAGCACTTTGTAGAATGCACTGAAGCTGATAATTGTCTTTTGTATTAGATTTGTTATTTAGAATATTTGGTATATATTCAGTGACAGAATAATGACTACTATATTTCGGTCAGCGACGCAGTGGCCGTTTGACGGCACATACATACATGTAAAAATGCAACGTTTTTTTCTGATGAGAGCCGTCTCATTCCTCATACGACCTGTAAACAAGCTTCAAAGTGGCTCTTGAACCCAGCCAAGGATAAGGAATATGCAACGCTTCACTTGTATTCCTGTATACACGACAAGCCTCTAAATTTTAAATGCCTTAAAGCAATTCGTGCTGTTTGGACGAAGCATTGATGAATCAAAATTAGAACAGAAAAAAAAAACAGGAACTGATTCATCTCCTCCGTTTTCCAGCATTTCCTCCAACAATCGGTATAGCTTACTATCAAGTATCGCCTTCTCGCTTACACCGCCCCGTTTCATTTCAAAGTGCTCCGACAGCGCGCCCCGGTACTCATGCATAACGAAAGTGTAAAAGTGTTTCTGTCAAACAGCTTGGAGTTCATTCGTTCCAATATATCCATGCATCTCCAATAAATAGTTATTTAATAGTTTGTCTATTTTTGACAAATGATGAGCAGCGTTAAAGTTTTTTTTCCTTTTCCTTTGAGTTGTTTTGAGTTGAACGTGTGCTTCGAACACTCGACACTTCGACACTATCAAATGGCGACCAATCGAATTTCTGAAGGCTTGTATATAATGCCTCGTATTCTACTCCATTCGAAATCCATTAACTAATGACAAAGATAGTTGTCAAGTTTGCTGGGAGGAATTTTTGTCAGACCTCACTATGTTCCCAGATATGTTGTCCTTCGAGAAACTTTGTACCAGAACTCCTCTTTACATCTGCTCCAGTTTCTTTGATAGTCCGAGGGTTTCACTGCTGTTTTGTAAGTTCTTTCATATCTCCATCGGTTAGTACTGTCAAAGTTTAAATTGCAGTGAAAAATTTGGAAGCTCTTCATTTGGCATTTGCTAGTAAATCATTTATATTTTGTGCAAGAAACTCTCACGACGTTGACCGACAAGTTTGGCGCCATTTCAGAACGTACGCACACAGTTTTGGCGCCATTTCAGAACGTACGCAATTTTGGCGCCATTTCAGAACGTACGCACACAGTTTTGGCGCCATTTCGGAACGTACGCACAAACGCACATAGTTTTGGGGCCATTTCGGAACGTAAGGTGGTCGCTCGCAAATAATGACGGGAAGGCTAGGTCGGGAATGCTACCAGTTGGATACCGCAGAATACGCAACGGTTTTCCAGGCCTCTGATTGGTTGTATTTTTAGGGCATGGTTGGGTTCTCAGGTGACCAAAGTTCAAGTATCGATCAAGTACAAGCTTAAGACACGGCAGTTATTCCAACAAAATCTGTTGGACAGGCCGCTCTTGCGGTTCACAACAAAAAGTTCCCGGGAAGGGGACTGCTTTGAAAAATGGGTAGGGGTTCTCGACGGACGGATTTGAAAATGACCCTAAAAGGTACGCATATTAAATTAACAGAGAGACTAATTAGGTACGACCACATTTAAACAACTACGACTTTTGGAGTAAATTTGCATTGAACGCCACATATTTAACCCTAAAAGTACGCAAGAATTTCATTTTCGACCCTAAAAGGTCCGTCCGAATTCCCCCCCCCCCCCTCCCCCCCAAGGAAAATTTAAATGTTCAAGAAAGGACTTTCACCATGCCCAGCAACACCGGTGAAACCGGCCTTACCTATTTTTATGTCTGTATGAATATAGACTTGTTTGAAGAAGGTGGTGCTGCTATGGCTACAGCCATTTCACTTTACTACCTTTACAAATCAATGGCGTTTATTTGTGCTTTGCCCAAAGATTTGCTATCCTAAAAATAAGGGTGCTCTTAAAAAAGAACTGTCAGAAGAAAGATGATGAAATCTAACTAAAAAGATGAGGATTAAAAGTGCTAAATAATATGAGCTGATTACCTCGAGGCTTAGAATTAGTTTTTAGAAACCTTCTCATAAAGGCATGCATGGTCAATCATAAGTAAGTAGTACCTGTTTCTTTGTGCTAGACGCATCTCTACTGTTGCTGTCGGCAAAAGCATCTGAAAAAACAAATAAAAAAAGACACTACGTTCACTAACTTAGCCTGAGTAAAGAATACATTTGTTTTTAGTTTAGCTAAACCAAGGCGGATAATTCATTCGCAACAGACGTCAAAGGAAACGGACACATAGACAGTTGTAGTTGGTTGTCGACGCACTTAACGGACGCCTTATGTAAAAAAAAAACAAAGAAATTGTTTTGAAAATTTATAGCAAAATTTATAGCCGAAATTGTGTTTTTGTTTTTGAAAAGTAGATCATAGAAGTAATAGATTAGATAAATGCATGAACTGAGTTCGAAATGTTGCACTTCAGTGGGCCTCTCTGAAAAACTCCGTTGTGTTACTGAATGTCTATTCTCAAATGTTGTCTGTGCACTTACAGCTTGTGCTTCGATCGTCGACTGTTTTCGACATTAATCGTTCTTTTCTCAATTATTTCCCAACAGAATTTCACCAAAATACAGGACTGCTTTTTTCCCTAATATATATGTTTCGTGTATGTTCTCTTTCTTGAAATTGTTGAGCATTTTTCTTGAATTTGCCTTTGTCTATCCATACAAGGTCAATCAGTTACGTCCGCATGAGGTCGAGGCATTCTAAGATTGCCTGGCCGTACGTACAAAAATCTCTAGGATAGCATCAAGACTGAGTCCGCGATCTACGGCAAGATTAGGTTGTGTTCTTCTTCATTGAACGCAGTTACAAATCATTTATGTGGCCCCAAGGAGAAAACTATGTTCTTTTGTGAGCTTTTTAGTATTGTTGAGTGTTTGCGCACGCGCAATGTTGCGCTAACCTACAAATCGATCAAAAAAGAGTGCACGCAAGTTCTCTCACTCAAAGTGTCGTCTTTAACTATTTCTCTCGGTATAAATAGAGCTCCTTGTAAAGCCAGTTCCATCAAATCAATTTGGCCTACAACGAGGGATAGTCACCGTTGTTTAGTTAAGTCAAAATTCAAGCAGAAATTTCTTCTCGGTTACTATAAAACACTGTTAATTTTTCACGGTAAAAACTTGTCAATTCCAAAACTCCAAGTCAACTCAGGTTGGAAACAAGAACCTAAATTAACGGTTATAGTGCGATCAGTTGTTGTAATGAAACGCCCATTCAACAAATTAACATCTACAGGTACAAGACAAGACAAAACGGCCTACAACTTTTTCAACTGTTGCTTGGCAAGTTCAGTTAAAAAGTAGATTACGCATTAGGCCCGCTAAAAAACGACCGCGCAGTCTTGCATGCCATGTCTGAATGCATTCCACTATATTAACCAAGTTTCATCGACGTCTGCTCTCACAAGGCAAGACAAGAGTAAGTCACATCATTTTTCTATAATCGTACAGCCCCAAAGGGCTCGAAGAAGAAGAGATCGCGAAGAATAAAACGCGACCTCGTACCTCTTTTTTCCCTCGGTTCACAAGACTTTAAAGTACTCCTACCCGCAAGTTTCAAAACTTTGGGAAAATGAAGCAGTTTACTACAAACAATTCGTTCTTTATGTATGTATGTTTGGCCTTGCAAGGAGTCGAGAGCAAGGAAACTACTGGTACCTTGAAGAACACGGTATTTGTCGCAACTTTGCCTTCCAGCGGTTGTATGTTCAGAGTTCAGCGTGCAGCTACACGTACAATTAAACATGGAGTGGGAGATAACTAAGAACAAATGTTTTGTCTTGTTTTTCGAGTGTTTCACGATTGTTATAATCGTGGTTTAATTGCAGCAGTTTGTCAACATGCTTATCATTAATATTGTAGTTTATTACAATCAGTAAAAAAACGTTAAGACATAACATTAGAATATGAAGAGAACACCGGTTATAGTTCCATAGCAGTCGGTTGTTACATTCAAACAGTTTTTCATTTCTGACTTTCTGCTTGGAAGCCGCTACCATTTTGTATCGCTGAAGCCTAGTACACACTCTTCAATAGAAATCATTAAAACATCACCTCTAATTACTTCACCTACAATTGCTAAACTGTAGTTATAAAACTAAGCAAAAACAAACTTATTTTCAACTGAAACCTCGTGTGAAACCTCATGTAAAAACAAGGCGGAGACAAGTTTGTAAGAAACTCGAACTGAATAACTTGAAAATTTTCATTATAGAGGCACCAGTTTGTTTTAGAATTTCCTGTACCAGCTCCATCGTGTGCCGTCTTTGTGTTGGCCAACAACTGTTTAACACTTTAAAGCAAAATATTATCATTTTTCTATTAAAAATGGCACACAAAACCTATAAAGCCTATAAAGAACTTTGAAGCTAAACATAAACAAACCCAAAATAGCAAAGAAGAAATACAGAAAATTCGGAAATGAGGTCCCTACTGAAAGAAACACTTCGAATCTGAAACGCATGGGAATTCATTTCTACAGGTGCATAACGTGGTTCCAAGACGGCGAACAAAGCTTTCGATAAAACTAAGAAGCATGAGCGAGTAAACTTAGCAGTCAACTTTTCACGGTACTTTCAAATGAACCTCAGCTTTACTCCTTGTATAGATAAAACAAACTATATTTCTAAAGAACGTGATCATTAATTTGAATGCAACCTTCACGTTTTCATAAAACCTTTTGATTTAGCTGCGGTATTTCTTCATCGGCTTGTGACTAGCTATCACGTCCATTTTCTTATGAAACCGCGCTACGCTTTGTATACCGGCTTTGTGCGTAACCACGATCATATTTTAGAAACGTGTTTATTCTAAAGGCTCGAAAAGAGTCAGTCAAGTTGTGATCAAAAGTTTTGCTGGACAGAGCTCCAAATAATCTGTAACGTTTTCAAGTCAACAAAACGCTTAAATGTTTTGATTAAAGCTCAAAATTGGACAAACAGAGCTTACTAAAGGAATATACCAGAAACAAAGCCAGAATAGCACATGGTTTTGAAGGGGCAAACTTTTTGATATGAAACTGAAATGAAGGAAAAAAACAGCGCTAACACAAATGGGTTCTTACCATTGGAAAGCAGGATAAAGATGGCCACCACTGCTACTATTTGACCGCTCATATTGCATCGTCTTTTCATCTTTCTCAGTTTCCAAAAGGAAAACTCTGTCGGGAAGAAACGCAAAGCAGTTTAGTTCATGAGGTATATTCGGCTTGAACACAAGAGCAGTATAGGTTCTGTGGTGATCTGTAAAACAAATAATCATCTTTAAACTAAAGGCTATTCGACCTCATTATCTCGCGCCGTATACACGTATAAGCCCCAATGCCGTTCGTTACAAACTCGAAATACAATAGTCCTTTAAATATTCGGCAATGGTATGGACTGCGAGCTCGTTTGACTTGTAAAAACAAAATGTTGGTTTTCAAGAACTTCCAATTTCGACCCGAAGCTGTATCCGGGGTGTGTTTTATAAATTCTGTGTCAGCTTCACTTGCACCAAAATGGCACTAACCTCCGTGAAAACATCAAGATAATCGTGGCCCATTTACAAAACGATTGCTGTTTTCTCCTCGTGGTGTTAAAAAGACTTCTAGGCACTACTTGTGCTTTAGAATAAGCGAGGTTTTACGTCAGATTTAATTATTAACTTGAAACTATACTTTACGACACCTGCAAAGAAATCTTTATAGTAAATGAGAAAGTACTTGTCAACTACACGCAAAATGTGTTATGCAATACAAGCAGCTCAAGTTTTAGGACCAGAAAAAATCCTGGAAGAATATTAATTTTATATACCTTGTTAGGACAACTTATAAATACATTGCTAGACAATGTACAACTCTATACTTAGGCTTAAAAAATAACTCCAAAAATTTTGCACTGTGCTTAATTCCATCAAAAGCAACATAAATTTGGGAAAGTGCACTTTTGCTGGCTTTGTTGATTTTTGCAATCTTTGCCGTACTTTAAGTGCCCAACAAGCAACATTAATAGTGAAGACTGTATTGTACTAAGTATTTTATTCACTTTCTGCTAATTAATCAATGTGAAAATATTGAGTGACGCACACTGCATTTACAGTTAAGTATGGTACAATACTTATACAACACATTAACCTTTATTTATAGTGCATAAATAGCATAACAACCAAATAGTCATTTCAAGCTTGTGGCACCTAAAAAATTAAAAAAACACACGCACTGAAAAAAGAAGAAATGTGTTGCTATAGGCAGTGAACACGTTTATTCATGGTATCAAATTTGAACGACAAAAATATTAGTAAAACAACTAACAAACATATAAGTTAGTAGCCGCTGATTCCTTCTGTCCACGTGAGAGACTCTAGACTCGACAGTAAATTGGATGGGCACTACGTACTATACAAGGATTTCGTTACTTTTTCATTCAATAACTCTAGAAGCAGTCCAAATATGGAAAAACACACACGCAACTGACGTTTTTAGCCTCCGTAAAAATTCTACTGCGACTGCGTACAAAATATGACCAAGTATTCCCTTTGCAACTTCATTACTTAAAGAATTATTACATTTGTTAATTTTAAAGTGAAATTTTCGTATATCAATTTACTCATAGGATATTGTGCTTCAAAAATACCTTCATACAACGACGGGTGTATTTGCTTTTCATTTCAAGTGACGTTTCTGGTATGTGATGACGGCAGATTGTCTGCATGAGGTATTTCAAATAAACCACCTCGCCTCTATGTCGAGTAGGAATATTAATGGCAATATATTTACTTATTGCCCGATGATTGAATATTGCAGAAGGTAATCGAGTATCAGAAGTTAATGATCTGAATTAAGCCCGAGTGTTTTGAAATAGCTTTTTTTGACTCCGGCAATTAAGTTAATTCAAAACCACAGCCTAAGTATCAGAACTGCCTAAAATTTTTTTCTTTACCGATATCCGTCAAAAACAACATAATGAAACTTTAAAATGCAAAATACAAAACTTAAACAATCGCAACGACAGCTAATTTAAACGAGGCCCGAACTTAAAAAAGCTCGATCGTAAACATTTCGGCGCCTGGCGTTTGACTGATTTTGTCTCGGATAATGTTTATTTCAGCAATTGACAAAAGAAAATAATAAAAGTTAATGAGAAAGGGAATAAACGATTTGCAGTTCTGGCACCATATCTTATTGCGTGGAGAAACTCGTTTGGATGATAGTTTGCAGCAAGTATAAAAGGAGAAATCTTACCTGGTTCGCCCAGATTTCGGGACTGGCCAAATTTCGAGTTGAACAGAGAGTATGCTATTCTTCTCAAGTGTTGTTCTTGATAAAACGACCTTTGACTCGCGCAGAAACTAAACAACTGCCCGCCTTTGCCGCGACCTTCTTACCTTTCAGGTTATCATACGTCCATATAACAAGAATTAACGGACGATGACACGAGATGTTAAGCCGGAATTCTTAAATCGAAGAACCTATTGCCATAACTTATAATTAACTTTGCGTGTTAAATGCTCCGTCGGATTACAGATCTTTTCGCGTATTGAATCCTGCGCTCTTACAAAATAACTTTAATTGCCACGTCTCCAGAAGATATTCCACACACAATGCACAACCCATATTGAGACGTTTTCGTTCATTGAAAAAAGCGCACGTGCCAATATGAACTGATGTCAAGAAGAATACTGTAATAGCGTAATCGTCAAGGCAACAAGAAATAACTTATGTAATGGACTAAGCTGTGTTTAAAATACAAATAGCACAGTTAAGTCGTTGAGCACCATCACCTTCTGAGTGTAAACCACCTCTCACAAATGGCGAATAGTGGAGGCACTTTCCACTACACGATCAGCAAATCAGTGTAAGAGATCAATTTTTCAATATCACTTTACGCCTGAGATATTCAATAGAGCGTAACGCGGCCAGTTATCTTGTGATACCTACTTTCTTAGAACAGAACATTTAATTGATAAAAAGACTAAAGAGCTTCCTAGCTACTAATAAGTGTTATCGAAAACATTTGCTTGCCAATGTAGTTTTTGCACAACTTTAAATATACTTTATTGATACTGCTTTGAAGAGCCGACTCTCCTCGGCTCAAATGTCCCAGCAAGACTGGGCACTAAGTTAATTTTCGGTCAACTTTAAAAAAGTCTGTAGATTTAAACTTTGCCATAGAAAGATTTTGAAAAGGTGCTCACGAGCCATAGCTTTTCGTCGGAGCAAACAAGAATGATAGCGTCTTAAATACTTCCCATGGCGAAAATTGAAAAGATATACTTTTTGAGTTGATAAAAATATCTAGCTTTTGTTATTCACTCGCCGACGCACCGAACAGTTTTTATGAAAAACAATTTAGCAAGATTAAGGGGCGTTGTCTTTGTCTCTATTCAGTTTACCAACTTGAAACCCTTTGTTTCTTTATAATTTTTTCTTTGCGACTGTTGATAAATTGTAGGAGTTTGCGATGACGCTTCAAGAAGTGAACAGCACTTTTTGTTTATTACTTGTCAACCAAGTTGGTCACTATAAATGCCACATTAGCAAAACGTTCAATGAATTCTGCAACCTGTATTGATAAGTTTGTGTTAGGAGCTAAAACTGTTACAAAGTGTACGACTAATTGAAAAAGGTTGGATATCCTTTTTACCAGTTATCGTGAGATCATTTCATGCTCCGTTTGGTTTTCAAAAAGAAAGACTGTTCAAGACAAATAATCAGTGTTAGCGTTGGGGCAAGAGATCACTCACTTGCTCACTCAACCCTCGTCATACACTCTTTTTATATGAACATTTTTGCCATAACGTCAGGATGAAAATCGATCGCCGGGCCAAAAATGTAAGAGCACACGCGAAGCTGAAAAATGGCCGAGAACTTTATAATTTTGTTACATTATACGGTACAAAATTGATATTATAGACTCGGAAAATAGTGTCGGTAGTGCTACATTGTTCCATCTAGAGTAAAATACATGGAAATTTTATAAGAACATTTTACACGAATAATTTTTCTCTAACTCATTGTTGTATATATTTATGATCATATAAAGTATACTTTAAGAACGTTCAGTGAGGCTAGAATCCCAAACTAAAAATATCTAAGAACGTTCAGCCTCAGATGACACTAAAATACGACGTTATAAAAAATTAATCTTGAAGGCAGAACTTTCAAGACACGTGGAAATCCCTCTTTAATGAGTATGGAAATCCGTCTTTACTGAATTTTACCGAATTTAACATAAAGCAAAGTCCCGACAAAGGGAAAAAAAACTGTAGTCGAAAGGTCAATTGTCGTGTAGCGACATCCCCCAAACGGTTTAAGTTTACGAATTAAACGTTTTTTCCCCCCAAATAGAAAAAATCGGCACAAGCCTTCTACACCACAGAATAAATGGTTGTAGCCAATTACAATTGTTATTTCCAAAATATTTACCATTTATAACAATGATGTGTCTTTGCCGAAACAAAACTTGGTGATAAAGCGCAAGTGTGTGTAGGGTAGGCTGTATCGGTAAATAGATCTACCTTACCACTCAGATCCAAGTGGTACTAGACAAACTGAATCAACTACTGTCTTTTAAACAAAGAGCAATGATCATGCAGTCACCAGTATAGCACTGAAGGAAGGAAGAGCGGCTATGAACAAACGGAACGTCTTCAGTTTATTTGAATGGCCGTAGCTTTTCTTTCAAAATAATAATAGCAGTGTTAGACAATCTTTTTTAGTTAAAGAGAAATTTTTGACTTCAAAAGGTGTTTCAAGCTCTTCCCCAATACTCGCACATTTGGCGCTTAAAATGCACTTGAAGCTCACACGATTCTGCGTCCGTTCTGTGAATGATTGAGCGCTTAATAAGGAAAGAGAAGAAAGAGGGATAAAGAAGAAGATATGGGAGATGTAACGGGAATGGAATTTGGCTCGAAATTAGTTTACGCAACGATTGGGAAATAAAATTAATTCTAAAAGTATATTTGTTCTCTGTTTACGGGAATTATCAGGATATAGTCTCGAACAGTTTTGCCTCGTTATCAGTAAACTTTTGGTAAAAAAAATATTAATAAAAGAGAAGCCATTCTTTTGTGATGCACAGTTTTCCCCAGTTCAATATCTCTTTTCACGAGTAAAGTGAGTATGTGATAAAAGTTAAGGAAGCATGTTCACTGGCTTGTATTTCCTAAAGAAAGTAATCAGCGAGTTTTTTTTTCAAACAAGGAGCGATTCTTATCCAATCTATCTATAAGGGATTGTTTAACGGACCAAAAAGTGTTGGTTGTATACATTTTGCAGGCCAGGTATAATCTGAGTCATTTCTTGACAACTTTCGCAATTCGCTTCGTCTGGTTGTTAATAGTTTTCTTGAGCAGTATACCATTGTATCGGTGTTGTGTAAGGAAAGGTTCACCGCATGATTGGACTGAAAGCGTACGCGCTGAACTGTCTACAAGTTTGCGACACTGAACTTTTTTCTGGGCCCCAGCGGCGTCTTTATATTTATCTTGGTCGTTTATTCAAACTATTTCTACACCTTTATGGGACCCCTTGGTTTTTGAACTGGTACCTATGGTTTGCTTATAAATGTTTTACATTTCGTTCTTAAAGAAAAGTGGCAAGGATTAGGATGATAGCTAATATGAAAAGAAAAGTAGGACAAGTCATTTTAAAAGCGCCTTCGTGGAAAAGCAAAATGAAGAAACTATTCGTGCAAGTATACGTGTAAACAAATTAACAAACAAAGTTCTACTCTACATGCTAGAATACAAAAATATGCTGATTTTCGATACAAAAACAAAATGTGTAAAAATTTTATTTAAACATTGTTTCGCGGCCATACTGTTTTACTAGGACTTCTAAAAATGATCCCTCCGCGGAGAGAGAGAAACTCTATTTATAACAGCAAAGTTTTAGGCCAGGAGAAAATTAATCTTCCGGGTCAAAACTTCTCTGGGGTTTTGTGTAAACAAACTTAGCTACGAGCAAAACAGAAAACGATAAGGAAAACACTAGTCATTCTTAAACATTTAATTAAGTGGATAATTTTGTCGGGCCAAAATGATCAACATCAAGTAAACATGAAAAGCGGTCATATTTATTACCTTATCTAGTGTACTGCTTGGGAGTATCAACATTCGAAATTAAATCTAGTTTACATTATTCACATTATAAACTCTGGTGATCAAAAATAGTTTGAAGTTACAACTAACGCGTAACTTCGGCCTGTCACGGGTGATTTGTGTTATCAAGGACAATGAACAGAGAGAGCTGAAGCTATACTAATACAAGACTGCAATAAGCCAAGAAAACGAACTTCTTCTCTATAAATGACCTACAGCCAGAATGAACCTATCTAATAGCTGGCATAATGTTACTATTATACTGATCTACAAACGGTGACAGCCTTTTTATACAATCGGTGTTTTGTTGACACTGAAATCATTTCGCGAACAATTTGGTCACAAATTAATTAAATAGAAAACATCGATCGTCTGAGTAATTCAAAAGTTTAAGGGACAAAAGGCCAATCCGGCTAGTGTACAGTTGCTTTCTACGGGACGCTTAATTTCTTTTGCTGTCTTTTCTGACGCCAAAATGTAGTTTTCTTTCTGTTATAAAACAGTTTCTGTTTTGTTACATCCGAAGTAAAGCTGGCGTTAACTAAATGGACAGTGGTTTATATATAAATCTAGTGACGACGCGGCTCCTTAAATGGCTCCACCCTGATTGACGGAATCTGGGCACAAAGTCATACAAGCATTGAAAGATAAAGGCTTAAAGCAGAAACTGTTGCAGAGTTGAAAGATGGGCTGGCTAGAAAAACCATCTGTCTAACCAAACATTGCCTATCGAAACGCGGCAAACGTTCGACAACAAAAAAAAACTAGGCCGAACTAAAGCAATAACTCCAATGTCTAGGTTAAAAATCGGTACGAAAGCTTTATTAAAGAAAAGAAATGTGAAAACAACAGTGTTAAACACCTACAAACTTTGCAATAGCTTGGCACCACAAAACGCGCAACAAAACAAAAACAATTCAATTAGTTAGAATAATTTCTACAATTTCTTAACAACAAAAGGTCTGCAGGAGTTCTTTATCGTGGAGACTGCGTCAACGGAGATGTTGAGACTTCGTGACATGCTGCATTAATTAAGAGAGAGACCGTATACAGAACCACATACTGGTCTATTGAAAGATCCCTTAGACACTTGGAAAATAAATTAAAAACGTCTTCATTTATTAAGATAAATTAAGACCGCAAACAGTTCCAAATATACACCAAGGTAACACTTCTGGTTGTTTTCAGATGTCGCTTTAACTTTTTAATTTTCTAAAGGATTTCAGTTTACGGCTGCAGGTTGTCGTATTGTGTTCCGCCACCATGTCCATGAGCAATGGAAACCAATTTTGAAGCGTATCCAAATAAACGAAAAAAACTTGAAAGACGTCAGTCCCAGTACTTTTGCTTTTGAAATTCAAAAACTTGCAAAAACTATGATACACGACAAGCAATATAAACAATGGCTTTAAAGTCCAGTTTAATAAGAGAAATCAACGTTCAGTATTGCAGTTTAGAGTTCTAGTTACGGAGCTAAAGCAATAATTTGAGGCGTATTCAGTTTGGATAGGAGAATCGACACAAAAATGTTGACAAGATCACAATGAGCTTAAAATATTAACTTAAAATGGGTGTGTGTAAGAAATGCGAAAAGACAAACTAATCAAGCGATGATTCACAAGTATTTTACTTCTTGCACCATATAGGAGGAGTTTCATTGAATTATACCGTGCAACGCGCTTAGCTTGGAACTGTCATTCTAATAGAAAGACAAATCTGTCACTGAACTAAAATTCCCTTGTTTAGTGTTTAAACACATAACATTTAGACATTCATTGCTTTTTATAGTTGCGCTTATTGCTGCCTTGAAATTTGTAGGTTCTCAACTCAACCTACTAGAAATGTACTTATAGGGAAAAACGTTAATTACAATTCGAGTCTTTATCAGTTTATCGTCCTTCTTCTAGCGGGCATTGTGCGTCACACTAATTAAGTATTTTAAAAAAACAAGTTCTTTGAAATTTCTAAATAAGGTGGTCAAAGTGCTACGAAATTTAACAATCACAGGCCTGAAAGAAACCTTGAAGCCTTTGTAAAAGAAAAGTCTTCCTGTATTGCTTCTGAATCTAGGAGAATTCGAACAAATTGCAAGAAATTTAATGGTTGAAAGTTTAGATAAGAATCAAATAAATGATTAATACGCCCTTGTACATTATTAGGTTTTCTGAAATGGTGTTAGAAAAGTTTAAGGACAACTTGTGCCATCAACTAGCCGCACGTTTAATATTTGTCGATGTGCACAGCTAATTGGCGGCACGCGAGAAGGTAACAAATCTAAAATGTTAAGGGCATACCTATCGAAGATCTTCCTCCGTCAAAAGTCTCGCCTCCAAAACCAAAGGATGTTATTAGCCGGAAATCCAAATCCGGTACCAAACCGAGACAATATTTCGCCCAATACTGGATTATAGCAACCTCTGAGGTTTTCTGAGCGAAATCTTGCACGCGACTAGGCGCGTGGCTCAGTGAACCTACTAATTCAAAAGCCACTACACTTATACTAGGAAGAAACTGCCTTCTATAATGTACAACAAGAAAGCGCTCTGATAGGACCAATGCATACAATATCTAATTTAGTAGCAGCATTGTATGGCAACCGTATTATACTTGTAAATCGGGGCAGGTGATTTCCGTCAACGGGGCAAAACGTTTCTCCTTGGTTGCTAATTGACATCTGTAATTATTTCCAACAACCAAATTAAAGTATCTATTTGTTTAGTCCGTAAGTGACAATTTACGTCGCAGGCTTTTCACTGGTTGCATGGTGGTGCTTCTCAAATAGGAATATATACATACATCTAGATTTTTTCTGCCAGTAGTAACCATAATCTAAGAACATACTGGTTGGTTTCGACTTTTCTTCTTTAGCTTTACCCTGTGTCGGACAAAACAGCTTGTGAGTGTAGCCTGACACAGAACGTGAAATTAATTTGTAAAAAGCATAACCGAAAAAGAACAAAAAACCGTGATGAATCATTTTGTTTGTTTTGCTCTTGAAGTTACCGCTAGTTAGTGGCTATAGAAATATGGGTTTGACATAGTAATTGTTACAAGTTAGCGCCGTGACTCGGGAACACTGAGCTCGCAACACAAAGCGTGCCGTTTGTGCGAAGGGGGAAAAGGGTTTTGTCATGACCTTGGTTTTTGGGTTACAAAACTAGTCATCTTTCTTCTAAGAGCAGGTTCAACTTATTCAATTGAAGCCACCTTTTTGAACAGCGGGGATTCTATTCACAACTTACACTTGTTTTTATACACACATCACGTTTCTGTTTATGAACTATGTACACTTCTAGACGTAGTTTTTAGGCAAAATCACACACATACTCTGATGCAACCTTAGTGCTACGTAGAAAAATAGTTGTCACTGTTTTGCTGCTGCTTGTTGATTGAAATTATGATCCAAACAGTACTGCTGAAAAGCTTAAGAAAACACCAGTTCTGGCAGTTAAAATCTTGACAGGTCAAGCGGGGCAGCTAAGTCTTCATTCATTTTATTAAATCAGATCAAAAACCTGCAAAAGTGACACAGACCCAATCTCTGAACTGGCGCAGGGTTTCTTAAAGGATAAAGGGTCATTCTAGATTCACACTTCTTTTAAGTATTACCTCAAACGCCGAATGGGTATAGAAATTGAAGTTTTGAACTTGATAACAACTGAGACAAAAACTGCAGAAAGAACTATACATTAATATTGCATGTTGATCTGGGAAGATTTAGGAAATAATCAGAAATGAAAGTATACTTCGCTGAGCTCAAAAGAAAACAGGCCCATTGTTTGATCGCTTTATGAAGAAAAAACAATTTTGGTACATTAGAAGAAAAAACTATATATGAAACATTATATCTTATTTAAATTTTTGAGACGTACTGAATTCAGTCGGACAAAATTAAAATCACTCGCGGCAAACTGCAACAAAGTGTGTTCCTATTGCATTTGTGAGTGCGGCATGGTAAAATTTTTGACAAATATACTATAAGATTTTTGGGGAATAGACAATATCAGACTTTGAAACTTGATGCAACTGATTTTAAGTCAAGTTCTTCACAATTGTAGAACATATATTTAAGTTTTATAAACCAGTGCCCGTAAGTGTCTGTAGAACAGTGAGTGTACCATCGCGTTGAATAATTGTTTTTGGGGGGTATAGAGGACGTTTCGCAGCTGTTCTAACCCGCCTAGATGCTCTCTGTGATGAAAACCGTCCGAAAAGCTCTTTGGCGCATGTCTGGTAGGGATTTTCTTCATGCAATGGCGACGGAAGAAAGCTTGTTTGACCCTTCAATAAAAAAAACACTTCCAAAAATCAGTATAGACGAATGCCGGTCAGAATTTCTGATGTAACTAAGTAATATTAATCTCGATATGAGATTTCAAATAAGAAATTAAATATATTGTGTAGTAAACGGGAGGAAAATATCACCGGTAATCACTGCTTGCGCTCATAACTTGAAAGGCACAGTTTATATGGCAATAACCAGCAGCCTTGAAAGAAGCTTAGGAATAGTAACTGATAAAATTGAGGCTTAACAATTATTTGAGAATAAAACTACATCGTAAAAATTGTAGATAGGACACAAATACAAAATGTATGCTTCGTTTTAAATATTAATAGGGAGGAACCAAAACTTGAAATATGTCGGAAGAAAAGAAAAGCCGCCGGAAAACAAATACAAGTTCTTGCAAGACAATTAAATGGCTTGTTCTTGTATTCACGATCTTTACGGCACACGCTATATGTAAAATGACTACAAGACAAAGAAAATGAAACAAATGACAATAATTACCTAAATAACTTGGAAATGTCACGAACAATAGAAAGAGTTCTCATTTGTGTCACAGCTTACAGAACAATAGTCGTGACACATGTCAGGGAGCACAAGCCTGAAATGACAGAAAAACTTCATATACTGAATTTGAAACGATAAAACAACCATATCTTTTCTCAATTTAGTTTCACTGAAGATGGCAAAAGACTGTGAGCAAAAATGAAATAGATCAATGCAACTTTATGATGCGAACTTTCAAATTTTCGCATAGTTTACATTCATTTTGTTTCTCCATTTGCAGGCTACAAAAATTTGGAACTTTATATTAAAAAGATTTTCAAAACTTTAACAACTAGGGAAGATTCTGTTTTCTTAATCGATACACTAAAAAACTCATACGAAATTTGTTTCTTTCTTTTCTCCGAAATAATTGCATAGCATACAGTGCGTTGCGTACAATGATTATTTAAACATTTATTGAATTCGTGATCTTAGGATCTGCAGAAGAGATCGTAAAATGCACAATAGTAGATGAGGCCACACGTACATATCATAAGAATTTGCGCTATAGTTAAACACATGCACTATGCAATTGTTTATTTCGTACTATATGGTTACAGATGAAGTTGTCAAACCAAATATCTGAAGAAACTCTTTGTAACTGAAATTTTGTTCAAGGTTTGCCGGAAAAGCAATGCTTTGTTAATATTCATGGAGGGTTCGTAAATCAACTAGCAAACTTGCAAAACTAGTGTCATCGATAATCAAAGCAGATAATAAAAATAATTATTATTACCATTATGATTACTAGTTCTTTTATTTCATTACTTCATCGCCATTAGCAGTATAATATGAGTAGCTGAAATCAAGCAAAGTGATAACAAAAACATACTGCCATGAAGTTCAAGGTTGTAGAGTCTGTTAATTGCAATAAAATAGTTCTCTGTGCCAGAAAGAACAGATTGGCAACACGAGGCAGGTTGTTTATCATCAGTCAACTAAAGAAAGAAAGTGCGACCTGTAATTTTTTTAAATGAAAAGAACGCGTGTCACTCACTCTCAGGCCTGCTTTCGTTCGTTATACTTCTATGTCTTCTCGCGCTTTTTTAACTCCAAACTTTCTATCAATGATCATAATATGTAACCATGTTATTGGCTATACGTATAAATTTATGACAAAAATTGCTCTCATACTTCACAATATTTTATACAACCGCTCATGATCATAAATACTGCGGGAAGAGCGCCGTTCAAAAGAACAACTATTATAAATGTTTACTTGTATAGCTGTATTAAGATGGGCATTGTGCCACATGTCTTTAACAGGTGTTCCAATTAACTTGAAGTTTTTGTTCACGGTGAAAACTCAATCATGGTTTGCCAAGCAACAAATTAAGTTACATAAACATTTAAATGACCCGCAAATGAAGTCGGTAAGTCTGGTAGTGGTAAGCCGGCGGCGCGGGTTTGAGTTTTATCGCGCGAGTTGGAGTCCCGGATGTGTCCTTTAACAAGACAGTTGATCCAACTTGATTTCAGTCGACTCAATCAGAATCGAATCAGCATCTGCTGAGAATAGACTCTGGTTAACCAGTTTCTTGGTTCGGGAATAGTTTGAGACAACGCTGTATGCCAAAAGATTCAGAACATCAATGTGCAGTTAAATCAGTTTTGAAATTTCCTAAAATTGTCGACTTCAGTTCATAGGACTGATTAGTCTTCAGACATGTCCAAAAGGATGAATTGCTAAGAAAATCTTTTTTTCAGGGATTTAAAAGATTAAGCGCCGATTTCGAAGTAAGTGCCGCAAAGGAGAATAAGTCTTTTTTTATAAGAATCTTAATTTTACCCGTAAAACACTATAAAATTGTCTAGAAACACAGTTTGAACAAAGCCGTTTTAGTACGACAGTTTCCTTTATCCTTTTTACCGTCGAAAGGTTTTCTTTGCATGCTCGCACCTCCATTCGTTTTAATCTTTTTACACGTTTTCTCTGTGCCACTCAGTCAGTCAGTGTACACTATGCTCTGCGCTCTTTGAGAAACACTCGCTTAAAAGCTATCAAAGAACCTACATGAAATAAAACACACTTTAGGTGATGTTACACGAAGCAATTTCGACTAGTTTAACTTGTTTCGCAATGGCTTAGTGTAACACCCCCTGCAGTGGCTAAAATTATTGCAAGACAAGTAAAATCCGGTTCTACTTTTTGCAACGATTGCAGCTACTTTCTTCAAGTTGTTGGAGCTATTGCGCCGTGAAACAGTTACATCCGGCTACTGCAACTTGTCTCGCAACGCCATTGCGAGACAAGTGGCAAAAGAAGTTGCCTCGTGTAACACCACCTTTTGTCGATCTACTCAGTTCTACGTCCAATGCAACGCGAGCTAATTTCATATACCGAAAGTGTTCGTTTCGAAGCATCTTAAAAGCGGTTAAGTTCTGATTTCATTTAAACGTTCAAAATGTTTATCCAGACAAGAAATAATGAACTTGTTTTTTATATTAGCGCGACTGACGCCACATCAGTTTAAAACTTTTACAGGATAGGATAGAGGTGTGCATGTTTGGCAAAATTTGTGTTGAAGGCTGAAGCGCTATTCGAAAACTGTTTTGGAAAGGTTGTGATCAGAGTATTAGGCATTTTTTGGCTCAAACATTGCATTTGATAGGGTAAATCTATAATATCATAAATACAAAAGAGAAAAAAAAAGAAGAGTAGTTCATATTAAAAACGTTTAAAAGAAAAAGAACGATGAACTGTTAACCGATCGTTCTCAGACTCTATTCTCGGGAGAATGGGCCAAGTCGCGTCTATTAATATCCAAACAAGGCCTTAGCAGTGATGCATGCATGACAGTGTGGTGGTAAGAATTTCGCTCGATGATCTGTAAAATGTAAGCTTCTAAACGTTTCCGGTTCGAGACTGCGTACGATGACTTTTTTTTCTCGTTCTCTTTTATAAACTTTTTTTGTTATAAACTATTATTCTCTTTTTTCCCCTTTTGGAATTTCTGGAATTGACACAAAAGAAGACTCATTGAGCTGCGATTTGATAAAAATCATTAATTAATAAAATTACACCGAACTGGGATCAAGACAATTGGCGCCAGGTTACTCAGTCAAATATGGCGGTAAAACGATCCAACAAAAAGTGACACGGTTTCGAAATGTCAGGATATGAAAGTTAAGTTGCATGCATCAATTTCCTTTTTTGCCTAAATCAGAAACTTGGGGGGTCTTAGTTTTGAAGTTTTTGGGGTCTTAGGGTCTTAGTTTTGTAGATTTTAGTTTTAGTTTTACAGACACCCAAATATTTGGCCGTTTTCGGGTTTTCAGAACAGAAGATTATCTACGGAGTACGGTTCTCCAAAATAATACCCTTCGCCTTGCCCTGATAACTTTAAGTACGAAAATATTCGGACAATTAAATTTTCGGGGGAAAAAATGGTTCAAAAATTACTCAATCGTCCGAAAATTTTGAAAGCTTGACAAGGAACTTGTTTTTAGCACAGGCATCCCAAGCTTGCACAGAGTCCATATAAGGGAATGATGACCGTTTCCCATATTTAAATAGTCAAAATTTTAAAATCGAAAGTATTGGAAATAAAGTTCACCTACCTTGAGTTAATCTTGTGTTTGTATCTTGTGTATATTTTGGGCGCGTTTGGAGGTGTTCTCGAGGGAACTTTCACTCCTAAAGAAAAAGTAGAGGCTGGAGCCCTTGGCTTGAGTTGACTACCTTGAGTTGTACCTTTCCTCACACTAGGAACGATAATTACTGCAATACAAACCAAGTTAGCTGGAAAATCGGCCAACATGTCCACGAATAAATGACCTGAACAACTAACTGGTTTGCAAAAGTCCGCTCAAAATGATGTTTTCCCAATAGATTTTCACCGTTTCTGCCTGCTTCAAAAATAACCGCAGGTCACCAACGGTCGTTTAGCGACCGTGCCGATCGACAAAATCCAACCCCGCCAGGATACCAAGGTGTACAAACTTGCGAGAGCAGATTTTAAAGTAGTTTTGCAACTCGGGTTCATCATCTTATCTAACGATTCTTGGAAGTCGACAAAGTTCCTTCTCTGGGTTTGTCTCATCATCACCGATGACCATCAGTCTGTTGGTAGTAGGAACCGAACTGTTTCACTACTCTTGACGTTTTTGGCGTTTCATAAGCTTGGTGTCAGACTTTATAAACCAAATGAGTTTCGTTGATAAATTTTTGAAGTATATTAGTGTCATCGTGTTGATCGTGTGTCCAAAATTAACGGGTAAACATTTCAGAAAGCTTTTTGTCCAAAATATCATTACAGTCCAGAGACGCGACACGTGACTTAGAAAGGCATGGGGACGAGTCGTGCACTCGCTTGCTCGCTTGGGGCCTGGAATTCCATGCAGACGCGCTGCACTGAAAAGGAAGGTTCTAAACACGTGAAATATTTGGCTAGTATTATACCTGAAATACTACTTGAACATGTATCACTTTAACAGCAGGTTGAATAATCCTTAATCTAAGCGTTAAAAAGAGAAACTCTCAGTTTTTGTATTAACAATTGTTGCGGTTGGTTGTGTTGTCTTCGATTGTCGTCAAGCAAAGCTCGTCTTTTGACGGTGTACCAAAAATACTGTTGTTATTGATGCATGTTGTGCGCCATTTGCCGTCTGTTCTGGATGTAGACAAAACACTCTTACAGGAACGTGATGTAGAAAAGTAGAAACTGTTGTTCCTTTTTCAGAGAAGAACGATTTTGTCAAAGAAAAGCAGAGACAAGGTATGTTTATTCCATAATATTTGGCGTAGTCTTTCGCCCTATTAGCAATTAATATTACAAACTTTGGTGTCGCCTTAACAGAACTGGAGATTCTCGGAACAAAAATCTCACCTTTGCTCGTTTTTCTTAGTGGTTTAGAAAATTTTTTTGATTACCGTGCCAGCCATGCAACGTTAGCATCTGCGTTCTCACAATTTTGTCTTCCGCACGTCCAGAAACAATTAGTCAATATTTATTCATTAGTCGACAGTATTGCTTTATAGATCTTAAACCAGGCAGCCTTAATTAACTTTTGAATTTCTCTTTGGTCTAAGATGGTAACATCGTTGAAAAACCACTTGAAACGGTTCATGTTTTCTGTGATAAACAGCTGGGCTCTTGAATTCCAACGAGTTACTGTCATTATCGGAATCACCCCCCTCCCCAAGTAGTATTTTCGCGTCAGTCTTTTTTCTAACATTCATAAAAACGGGTAGATGATGTGTAAACTTTGCCCTTAAATTTACTTTAGTTGGTAGTACTTAGGAAGTTGCCTCTATTAAATGTCGTTGTTGGGCACTAGTCCTCTTTGTTCACAAGGTAGACTTAAAAATATCCCATTTTATCAAATTTTCGAGAAATTTAGTGGGGGAGGGCGCTTTTTTAGGTTTAAAACTTTTTTAGTTGGTTTGGGAGTAAATCTACACCATTTACTACCACACTAAGTTTTGATATGGTCCGTATAACTATTAATCCATTACTCATGTATATTTTTACAGCACACTCTATGACAAAATGCTGCCAACAGAAATGCTTGGCACTCTGTTTATTGTTTCCCAAAAGAGAAAAAATTTCTTGATTTTTTCCTTCAGTTGGTGCACTGATGCTGAACCAGGATACTTTTTTTAAGTGGTTTTATGGCCAAGTTTATAGATGTTTCATTTGCAATTGTATGGCCAAAATGTCAAGTAAAGTACTCTGTGATGATGAAACTCAGATTAAATACTTTTTAACTGACAAAAATTGTTGTAAAATTTGAAGTTCTTTATTTCAGTAAACTTTTGACCATTTTCCATTGACTGTTGTCAAAACGTTGTACTATCATTTTTCTTTGGTCAACAGAGAAACCTTTTTTTGTGATAAATGCAAAATGAACTGAACTGCTTCATTTTTTATAAGCCCAGCTGTGACAATGCTTTATATTGACAATATATATGAAGACGCGCGACTTTGTTTATAGTCTGTGCTTTTCATTTGTCTTCTAAAATCACTGCTACTATACAATCCTTTTTACATCCCTAATTTTTTTCAATTAATTTTTATTTGCTATCTATTTCTGTTATAGGTGAAAATGCTGAAGATTTTCAGTTACTGGCTTAAAAATACTGTCAAGCTCTTGGTTTTGACATATTGTTTTTCAATCATATCATGCGAACAAGTGATCCAAACATTTACAGGTGAAATTGGAGGTGGTAATTACTCATACTTCACCATGAGGAAAGAGGGTGAAGTGACCCTAATTTTAGACAGCCAGAGAGGAGATGCAGATTTGTATGTTTCCCAATCAACTCTTAAACCAGACTTTGATAACTACGATTTACAGTCTACAACTTGTGGCCGCGATATGGTCACTGTTCCAAAAAGCTTCAAGCGACCAATTGGTATTGCAGTGTATGGGCATGTGCATTCTCATCTTACAGAATATGAATTAACTGTTGTCATGGACTACATTGGGGATGTCGAGACTGGCACTAGTCTCTGGGGAACTGAATCTGATGAAAACCCAGAAAAACGAGAATCAGTTTTGTGGGTCATCTTTGTAAGCATCCTAAAAATTATTTTTGAAATAATTCTCTAAAAAAAGAGACAGATTTTTATATCTTTTGTGACATGAAACATACAAATTGAGAAGATGCTAGTAATGGCATTGAGGTTATAAACTGAACTTATTATTTGCTTTGAAGTTTCTGCAAATCAAGAATTATTTCATAGTTCTTTGGTCATTAGGAAATGAAATAATCTAGGTTGGAAACCCTTTGAGCCCCAGCTAATTTATCATCATCTAACCTCTACTTACATAACTTATACAAATAGGTCATTCAGTGATGAGAGAAACATTTTGACTTTGTATGAAATACTTAAAATTCTTCCAATGGTTATGAAAGGATAATTAATAGGGATAAATGTAGGGAGAGTTGAGAACTTGATTTTAAACTGTAATTATTTTTTCTTGGCTGGTGACAAATCTGTAGTATGAAAATGCTTCCCAAAAGTTGTGAAGAGATGATAGGGATTGTGTAGGGAGAATTTGCAACCTCATCAAAAGTGACTTACATCATTTTGCCCAAGACCCCTCAGTTAGCAAACAACTATAACTGAACAAGAAAAGCATTAATTATCTCACGCTCACTCGTGAGATAATTTTTCAACACTCGAAGATAAAATTCATATCTCCATGCGGCCATGTAATATCCTCTATATCTCCAATGCAAGCAGCCATAAAATTTTCTTTTTATGACACACTTAGTGAGATTCTACATGTTTCTCTCAATCGTCCACAAAGTAGATTGACAAGCTATTTCAACAACTGGAAAAGTATCATATCAATCACACATGATGATATGGAAATTATGCATTCTTATTGGCTGTTTTTTTATATCACCACGTGATTGATATGGGTGGCTGATACGCTCTATATTTCAATGATCTACTAAGTAAATATTGAACTAAGTATGTGTTAATGGTTGTTATCAAGGGCAGTAGTACAGAAGTTAACTGCAGTAAGCAAGGATATTAATAATATTAATAACTTTCATTACTCCCTCATTTTGAAACAAACTAAAAAAACTGCAGATTTGGCCATAAAGGATTATCATGGAAATATTTACAAGCGATATCAATATTAAATATTGAATATCTGTAGCAAGATGAATCAGTTAGAAAAGTATATTGCTCTGTGGACTTTCATTGACACTTCATAGAAATTTTGTCAACACTGTCACACGCTTTTTATAAAAAAAGTCATTTGTATGACTTGTAGTTTGAACCTGTACTCTTAGGTTGTATTTTGTTTCAAGACCATGATTGTTTTATGTTAGTTGGGCCTTGACATCATGTGCATTTAAAAAAAAACTGGTTCAGTCTGTTTGTTGAACCATTTTAATAAACTTAATAACCATTTCAGCCCTTGCCAATTTTTCAACATCTAACTTCTCCTTACACAACACATACAAAATAAGTCATTCTGTAACAAGGAAATTGATCAAACAAGTTGAACCATGAAAGATGAAAAGCAAAATTCTCCTAAGCTGGTTAAATCGAAATTATAGACTCTAGTTTGGAGAATTTACCAACACAACATTTGTCTAGGTTGGGGGCTGAACGGGTTAAAATCATGTTGAAATAATATAAAGCATTTTATTTTTTGTTTAGCATTTTAACAATGACAGTTCAACTTCAAGCAAAACCAGATTTTCACCCAGACTAGTATAGGTTGAAAGAGTAACCACTCTAGTGCATTGCAACAAAACTTATTCCTTGCATAACACATACAACACAAGAAATTTTGTAATGAAAAATTGCAGGTTGATCAAAGATAGCAAAATTCTCCTTGTAGTTTGGGTTCCAGTTGGGAGAATATAGAAACACATCACTTGGCGAGTTTAGGGAAGAAAGGGTTTAAAGGTTTGTAAGTTGTTGCAAGAATAAAGTTATTATTAACACTAAACTGTTTGTTACATTGAAGGTGTTTCATAACTGAATTATATATTTACTGAACAACAAGATCTTTCATTTTCTTTTCATGCTTATGTAAATTTAAAATTAGTTTTCAAAAATAAAATGTTAACGAGCAATCTAGCAAAATCTATACCAATTCTTCCACCTTTATCTTCATTAGTATTGACATGAGGTAGTTGTAAAGCAACAAACTCTTAGACCAAGCAGAACCAATGTGCAATCTTTTAGTGTCTTATTTTTGCAAAAGTAGTGGCAGGTTAAAAGTTTTGAGGATTAAAACAGACTACACAATTATATTCCAAGATTCCATATTTTTCGTGCCATGTGACCTCTGGAAAGGAAAAGACTAGACTTTATTTGCATTTCTCAGTTTCTTAATTAGTTATAATGTACAATTTATATTTAGGCTTACAATACATTGTTACACACTAATTTAGATAAATGGAATTTAAAATGTATGATTACTTTTGGGGAATGTCTAATGTCTAAAGTACTCTTAGTTTTCTAGTTAGACACTAGTAATTTTAAGTTGTAGGGTTGTGTAGACAGTCATGATATATTTCTGAGATAAGTTTAGAGGAAAAGGGAAATTTATGCTTTACATTTGGAATTGTTTTGTCAAAAAAAAAGTTTGGCTTTTTGGGTAAAATTGAAGTTATTGAACTGTTTTAGTTCGCTCTGTAATTGTTGCTGTATATCAGTTGTAGTGGCTTTGGTGGTTTGTTTGCCTATGTTTGTTCTGAAACGTGTCTTGTAGTCAAGAGCTGTTGGGATTGCTTTTATTAATATAGTAACACCTCCTTGAAGAAGAAAAATTAATGTTCTTGAACTAAATTTACTGTTTTTCTGCACACTTGAGAAAATTGTATTAATGCTGTCACTGCTATTCCCAAGCAATATAAACTTTTATGTAAACAAAAACCCTTTCAGTCCTAGGCAGTTAATAAACATCTTATTTCTTCTAACCTAACAAATACAAAGTATTGCGAGTAATGAAAAATGGGCATTGATAAAACAAGCTAAGCTTTGGAAGGTGAACAAACTGTTAACATAGAATTCAGTATTAGCCCATAAAATGTAACAACAATGAAGAATGCAAAGACTTTACCCAAGACTTTAACTGAATATATAGTGTCTTTTTCTAAAATCAAAGACAATAAGATTCAATCTCTATCCAAAACATACTGTTAAGATTTGGGTATTAAGTTAGTTTTTCACCCTTTAAAGTGTATATATCACTATCAAGGAACTTGGTCTGTTAGAAAGAGATTTTGAAAAAGAAGAAAATTATCGTTTGTTTCATTAAAATAACTCTTTTGGTTGCTGAGTAATAATGCTTTTTCAGATATGCAAATTATCAAATCTTGTGACATCAAAGTCGGGAATCCAAAGGGTAAAATTACAAAACAGTCAATATTTCTTGAAATACCAGATCATTGATCCTGAAAC
>JAOBAT010054658.1:0-28332 GCA_026413305.1 Hydrozoanthus tunicans
TTTCGTACAAACCTCGCTTCGCTCGGTCTGTACAGTGAAAGATCTCGGGCAAAATATTCTCCCGGACAGACCTCGCTGTCGGTTATTAAGATGTTTGTATCGAACAAAAGGAGTTTGATCGAATAGATTCGCCGCTGAGTCATTTTCCCCGAGAAAATTCAAGTGATCATTATAAACCACGAATCTGGCGTTAGTTATTTATTCAGTATTGTTTATTAGTTAAAGGGGAACTGAACTCTAAAACCAACACTTTTTAAATGAAATCTTATGAGGTGTTGAGAACATATCTAAAAGTTTTTTTTTCTTGTGTTGTGCTGATTTTCCGAGAAATTCTAGTTTGTATATGCTTGTTTCGGGTCGTTTTTGGGTCATTGAGCGTGGGCGCTTGTCGACTTGTCAGCTTCCAGTAATCGAAGGTAACGTGTGACGTATTTTATGAGGAGCGAGTGAGTGCTTGAACTGTTTTTCTTGTCATAACCTCGCTTAAACACTCAAGAGTGAAAGTTACAACTTACGTTGTGTGCGATATCTCACTCCAATGAAGAACTTTTTCAGTCCGGGCCAATTCTTACCCATATCTGACGTCATAGCCTCACTCTCTCTCCGCTTAATCCCTATTTCTGAGCCGCCGGTACAATGCGGCAAGTAACGTGTCAGCGCGATACAAGGAATTATTTAAAAAAATTGTTTTCAATCTCAGTTAAAGATTTTGTTTGACAAAAGTTGATTTTAGGGTTCAGTTCCCCTTTAAACGGAGCGAAACTCAGCAACAATCGCGCTTACGAGGAGTCAAACTCATCCGAAGTGCGCCTAAAGGACGACGTTAAAACGTCGAGCCAGAATCGTGTTGCTTGACTACCTTTGTCATGCTACACAACTGTGGTTTGACATGGCTTTAGTCGCGCTTTGGTTGAGTTTGACACGACGTAAGCGCAACGTTAGTCTGTTGTTTTAAACGGGTCTTGCTGGTCCTTGTAAAAAAGGTGTGTTATTTGCTTAAAACATAGTGGAGTCGGCGACTGGAAATTGACCTTTTGCAAATACATACTTTTTTTGTAAGAACCAGTAAATTTTTCCGAGGCTCATTGTATTTCACTTTTTGGCGATTTGAGCCTCAAATCGTTCTTATATTGTTCTTATTTTTTAAGTGTGGTTTAAATCGATTAAAAAACCAAGCTAAGGTATTGCAATAGATGTATTGGAAACCAGTTGTAAGAACTAACTTCTGGGCAAGTATAAATACTTGTACTTGAATAATTTGAAGCAATGACTGATTAAAAGAGAGAAACTGCAACCATTTCTATAAATGTATTGCTATTAGTTAAAATCGAAGCTCGGTAAAGTCTCAAAATAGCTATCGAGCCCGAGCCTCAGCTCGTTCTTTACTTGTTCTTAAACTTTGGCCAATCTAAGCCTCGTTGTTCTTATAAGGTTGGCCTTATTAAAAAAGCGTGTATGCAGTGTAACTATCACACAATGCACTGTAAGCAAACCAAATCGATTTGTTTTTAGGCCTAACCTCAAGACAACGGAACCTAGACCTATCTCTTGACTAAAGACTCCTCCTCCAGCTCTTGCCCTATTTAAGAACTCTTCAAAAGCCCGGAAAATTAACGTGAACAGATTTGCTTGCTAAATTCTGAGTTTACCGCACTCTAGAAGCACTCATTTAGCCGTTTTCAACCATGGCTACACGATGCAACATTGCATGTAACGTTGCGCGCAATTGAATCCCTTCGTGTAGCCACACGGTGAAACCGTTGCTTGCGATGTTGCAGGAGTAGGATCGGGTTTCTTCTTCGCGCAAAGTTGCGCGTAACTGAAATCCTTCGTGTAGCCACTCGGTAAAATCTTTGCTTGCGATGTTGCAGGAGTAGGATCGGGTTTCTTCTTCGCGCAAAGTTGCGCGCAACTGAAATCCTTCTTTTGGCCACACGGTGAAATCTTTGAATGCAATCTTGCAGGAGTAGGATAGAGTTTCTTCTTCATGCAAAGTTGCGCGCAACTGAAACCCTTCGTGTAGCCACATGGTGAAATCGTTGCTTGCGATGTTGCAGGAGTAGGATCGGGTTTCTACTTCACGCAACGTTGCGTGAAACGATTTCAAAGGTGGCTAAAAGGTGAAATTTTCCCATTGTGCGCAACATTGCATGCAATAAATGTTGCACCGTGTAGCCACTCGGTGAAATTGTTGCTTGCAATGTTGCAGGAGTAGAATCGGGTTTCTTCTTCGTGCAAAGTTGCGCGCAATTGAAATCCTTCGTGTACCCACTCGGTGAAACCGTTGTATGCAATGTTGCAGGAGTAGGATCGGTTTCTACTTCGCGCAACGTTGCGTGTAACGATTTCAAAAGTGGCTACACGGTGAAATTCTCCCATTGCGCGCAACGTTGCATGCAAAGAATGTTGCACCGTGTAGCCACGGCGTTAGTGTGAAAATCGCCATCTGTTGGCCGTAAAAACTTTAGATGCACGTAGAACTGACCGACAAACAGATGAAAGTCGCCATATGCTTTCGATTATACTATAGTGCCATATTCCTTCCTAGATACAAGGACAACTTGTTCGACTGTTTGTTCGACAGATGTGAATTTAAGACTGCCTTCGGCCGATTTGTTCGTCAGACTGGCAAGTTCAGACGAATGTTGCGTCGAGAATCATTTTCGTCTAGTTTTTAAACTCAGACGACTCGTTCGCCTGAGAACGACTTGTCCGTCCTGTAAGGCATTTTTACACTCTCGCGCATGCGGTGCGTGTGTCCCACTCTTTTGGCAGACATTAGGTCTTACAAATGTTATAGTTTCCGAGATATAAAGTTGTTTTTGCCTTTGTAAGGTAGTTCATAATGATTCGCAACGTTTATTTCCGTCAAAAAATTAAGAACACTGAGCCTCGAATAAATTTAGTTGTTCTATAAAAAAGCGTATTAAGTCGCGCCTACTTCGTGTCAAACTCAACTGAAGTGCAACTGAAATAATGTACAGCGGTTTGTAATACCTTAGACTTAGTTTTCATTCGATTTAAGGCTGCACCAAATGGCGTTTTGCCCAATGCTCTCAACTAGAAACCATACTTTACTTTTCCTGTTACCAGTTTAGGAGAATTTTGCTTTTCATTTCAGTAGTTTACTGCAAAATTTGATCAAATCTCATTTTCTTCTTACCAGTTGTTTTATATTGCATGAGTTACGTAAGAAGAAACTTTATGTTGAGCGGAATAAGAGTGACTAACACTAGGAACCGGAGATGAGCAAAATGAACAACAAAAATGGTAAAATTGAATCGCGAAGCTGTGGAACAAGAGACGTTCATTTTTATAGTATTTTAGATAAAAATCTTTGTGAACATGTTTAAAAAACTATAATGACAGGTCAAAAAGCAATATCACTTTTCAAGGTCAAGAGTGCAGAAAAGAAGGCCCTAACTTGACGTAGCAAACTTCAAAGATCCATGAGCCGATTCGACATCTGCCGTCTTAAACTGGAATTAGCTCGGTCATTAAATCTTAACATTGAACAGAATTATAACTGTAGATAGCTAGTGACTTAACGTAGCAAAGGCACTCTTAATTATTTCATTTATCTAACAACTACACGGTCTATGAAACATTGTTTCAACTACAAAATGGTCTGCAAAATTTTTATTTCAAAATCATCTAAAGACGCTCTGCGCACCGACAAAGTTTTCTTTGAATTTTACATGCACTTGAGTAAATGCTATACAAAAACCATAGTTACAGTGGTTAAACCTACCATGTTTAAGAATAATGAGTGTGATTTACCCCGAACCGGAGAAGATTAACTTCCAACAAGCCTCTTGGCGGCCTCAAAACGACATTTGGCTTTTGGCTATGTCACTACAGTATCATCTGCCAGCGCATAACGAGATATACAAAGCGAGTTGTTAATTAACATCTGTCATCCTACTAACAGCTTTAGACCATAACAAACTGCAGTGGGTGCACAGAAATATATACATCACTCATCAACCTGAACTGGTAATTAGAATAGATACAATTTTATCGAGTATAGTATAATATTGTAATTGATTCATTTTTGACAGCATGATGGTCAAACAGTTTATTGATTTCAATCTTGAAAAATATTTTCTGTGAAACTGTTCCCATATCTACGTATAAACGAGCAAGTTAAGTGTGTCATCCGGCCATTTGTATTCATTTCCCAAGAATTCTTTGCTAAACCAATCGTTAAAATCTTCTAAGGTTAAAATACGTTGTATTGTGCGGTCAGTTCTATGTCTTATTTAAACCAGTGATGTCTTAATCTTCCAAAATCATTTAATTAAATTTAGAAATTAAGACGTTTTGAATTTTTTAGCCTTTGTTAACTTTTGTTTTGAAGAAATTTCGCGTTAGATCACTAATAATGTGTTAGAAAACTGCGATCATACACTACACGTTTAATTACTTTTCTGTACAATGCTCGAGGTGACGGTTCAATATACAATTAAACGGGAAAATGAGGTATTTTTAAAAAAAATTCACGAAAAAACTTGAACGTAGCAGCAAAACTTGATCAAGGGCACCGAATTCTCGATAAACAACACAAAATTTGAGGGACTGGCCTGGCTTTGTGCGAATTTGTTTTATACCACAATTTTAAATGAATTTGCTGAATTTGATTATATTTGTTTGAGCCGTGACATCAATGAATTTAAGCGAACGCAAATCTAAGCTGGACAAGATAAGCATAACCCCAAAAAATTTTGTCATATGAAATCTGTTTGAAACAGTTTTTGGAGAGTCTTGAAACTTTTGCTAGAAACCCTATAATATTTCAAAGTACGTTCTTAAGTTAGCAAATATTGGTTTTTACAAAGCAAACGTCATTTTTTTTTTCAGTTAAATATTGTGGTGTCAGTTTTGCTTTAAAGTTGAATTTTAACAATTTTAGAATCGGCTTGATCTGATTTTTGCATCCGAAGACGGCCCTTTAATATCTTTGGTTTGATATCAATCATATAGTTTTAAGCTCTGTAAGCTGAAGAATTAAAACTCTAGGGAAGAGAAAGACTTATAATACGATAAGCTACACGCTTTTTTTAAAAAGCAAACGCAAATTTATGAACACCAAGGACGGATAACTCTAATCCTTGTACACAGATTGAGATGTACATAAAAAACGTATGAAGTATTCTCTACTTCTCGCGTACCACGACAAGAATACACAAACACGTATTTCTTAGCGACTTTCTATTGTTTCGGGCTACTAATCTACCGTTTGGAAATGTCAGGAAAGAAGAACAATTTGAGAATATTTTGAGGTTGAAATCGCCAAATGTTAAAGAAAGCCCAGCTTCGGTCAAAAGTCGCTGGTCCTTATTGGAAATAAACGTGTAAAGTTTCTTTTAAAAAATAGCTAGCAAAAAAAATAAAGTCAAGCACTGCAAGCTTGAGGGAAACTAGCTAAGTTGCAATAAATCCTAAATACCTAAACTGAACCGTTTTAGTAAAACAAATGTTCAAACAACAGGGCCTGACGGCATAATTCCTTTTAACGGAGACGAGGCAAAAGATACGAGTGCCGAGGGTGATCACTCAAAGGGATAATAGCTTTGCGGAAAATCTAAAAATTTAGTAGCTCTGAAACGCTATATTTTTAGCATTTTTGAAGAAGTTTCTACTTCAGTTAGAATAAATCTTGGTTAATTTTAGACAAGGCTAGTTCCTTGCCTTGCCTCATGCTAGTCATGGTTTTGAACAAAACATAAATGTATACAACAATACAACAATATTAATGTTGGTAAAGGAATCAAAGCTAAACGAAGGCATCCTGGCTGTTCCTGGAATGTGCTGGTGTACAGTCAATCAAAAGGTGGCATTTTAGTCAAAAACAGTCGGCAACAAAGGTTCCTTTTGAGGCATTAAGCCGGGGGGGGGGGGAAGAGGGGGAGGTACTCCCTATATTGGGATGGTAGGTATGAGCGTCGTATTTTTTAGGGGTTAAAATTGCCAGTGCGGTATTTTTTAGGGGTTGCAAAAAGAAATCCAGTGTTAAACCAAGAGCCTGGTATTTTTTAGGGTTTAAAAACGCCAAGCTATTGGACTGCTTACAGTCTCATCTTTTAGCAACATGCGTACGGATAAGACGTCCTTTGGCGAACGTTTTACTACGCGCGTGCCTTTATTCACTGCATGTCACGTTCAGCACAACACGAGGGGACTTAGTGCCGATCCGCTAGCTACCCAGGGGAAAATGTCAGCTTTCAATTGGTATTTTTAGGGTAATTTTAAAACCGAGAGGTATTTTTTGGACAGAAAATTTTTATTCTTGGTATTTTTTAGGGTATTTTAGGGACTTTTCCGACGGTCATCCCTACTCTTTTGTCCCCGAAGACCTCCCCCCGGGGCAGGGTGCCTGCTTGTATTCACTCAGCTTTCCACCCGGCCTTTCGAGTCGCTAAAATAAGCCCGTTTGCCGAAAATTTTCTTTTGATTTTAAATTTACACTGTAGAAAACGTCAGTTGATAGTACGACACAGATAAAACCGGTATGGGTACCAAATTAAAAGAATACGGTTCGGAAAAATTGTAAGAGTGGTTCTCTCCATAAGTTTTGTATCTCGGTGCTTTACGTTCGGTAGTTTTATACTTCCTCAAAAACACTTTCTTTCTCTCTGTTTGATAACCTTGAGATGTTGGTTCACTAATTATTTCGTTCGTCTTCGTCCGTGCTGATGTTTGCGATAACCGTACCAAGTTTATCTGTGGTCGGGCTAACTCTCGACACGGTCCGAGCACGGGCGAGATTTTAGTTCGGCACGGATGGGGCAAAGTCGTTTGCGCGCAAAAATCTGTCTGTGGTCGAGCCAATTTTTCATCCGAGCCGCGCCAAAATGCATTAAAGCGACTGCTGGTTGCACCTACGCATGCTTTCAGTTCGCTGGCGGTAAAACTGATAGTTATAAAACGCCTTTGAGCATGTTCATCTGAAAAGGTCGCAATATTAATGTAGACTTAACTTACTTACGTTACAAATATGTGTCAACGGTGGAGTTCACGGGCTATTTTGAGTAGTTGATACTTGATTATCTATACACATGATGACATATACATTTACAGTATAAGATAGTTTAGATAACATACGCGCTCTAAGGCTTTTTTAAACCTTAAAAGTACGTTCAGCGTATTTATAAGTCTGTCCATTAATGGCTGGAAATTATTATTTTGATTAAAAAACAAAACACAGCCAAAGCTACCGTGCATGTTTGCTCGGGCTAATACAAACCGCTGTTGGTTTAGGAGAAATCTCTATCAAATCTCTATCGAACTTTGTGTCATGTTTGTACTATCAACTCTCGATTTCTTCCAAACGCGCACTTCGGTTTGCGTAAGAGACCATGCAAAATTTATTATATCCCCTGGCCGGTACAGAATAATGACCTGCCAAAAAAAGTCCTTGTCCCGTATCCGGCTTTCAGTAAAACAAAATCTCTTCGCACCGTATAACTGTGTTGTCCTCGGTCCTGTAGCGCACGATACTGTTTAGAATGAAGTAAAGTTCTTTTTTTAAAAATAAGAATTAACCAGTAAAATTGGCCGAGGTTAATTTTTCTCCTTTTTGGCGATTTGAACCTCACTGATTGTTCTTAAAATGTTCTTATTTCTATATGTGTTTAACTCGAAGAAAAACTATGTCAAAAGTGTTGCATTGTTTGTGACTGTATTGGAAAAGAACTTGGTCAATTTATCCCTGCGAAATTATTGTGGATTCGCCGACATTTTCCCCTAGACGATTTCCAGTGATTATAAACTGCGAAACATTTCTTGTTTATTCTTTAATGTTCAGTTCAAGATCGAAGTTCAATACAGTTTTCAACAACAACAAAAAAAACCACGCAGCTATTGAGCCCAAATCTCGGCTGGTTCTTAAACTGTTCGTAAATTCTGGCCAATCTGAGCATCGTTGTTCTTATAAAAAAAAGCGTGTATAGTTGTGTACCTCACAACTCACTCACTTATGTCCCTGGCCTACGTTGTGGCGTCGGGTTGACGACCTTCCTCCTAAATAAGAACTGCTTTCACATTTGAGTTGCAGATTTTAATTTTAGTCTTGCAAGCTCTCTCCTTTGTACTATAAAAAAGAAGGCGCCTCAGTTTGTTTAACTTTGAAAAGCCAAAAAATCCGTTCTCTTTTCGTCTTTTGCACGGGTCCCGTATTCGAAGGTAAATTTTACATGGTTCTTAGCGTGAGGAAACACGATAGCTGTGTTTTGTTTCTTAAGAGCAAAATCAACCTTACTATAACTTTCAGATTTTAAGTCACGGCTCTAATGCGAGTTGCGATGAACTCAGTAAATCCTACACAACTTCTGAATCTTGGCAGTTCAACAAAAAATAGCAAAATGTGTAAAAGAAACGTGAACTATGTTGCCATGGTAAAACCATTGGTTTCGTGAAAAACGTTTTGAAAATGAATGGTATCAAAAGTTTTTAACAAACAGTGATCAATGGCCATTGCTTGACCTCGTTCAAGAAATTAACATAACGTTTAAGTAACGAAATCGTCGAACCATATTTAATACAACTATGAAGACTGTCCAAATCTCCGTTATTTTGATTAAAAGGCAGAGAAACTCGTTTTTGACATTGCGTTTATAACGTTCTTGTGTTTTCCCACTCTCAGATCACGTATTTCGCGATCAAGTGTTAAAGGATTTAGTTCAGTAGATGAAGAGAAAAACATGTTAGCAACGCTCATAAATACAATTAGTTCTGCAGTTCAACAAGTCTATAGTTATGCTTTCTTACCTTTTCGACAATTCAAACAGCAAAATCAATTTTGCGTCTCTCTCTTTGAAAACAGATCAAATTTTTGCATGCTAACTTGACGCTAGCTTGATCATTAACTTCAACAAACTGGTTTCCGCAGTCGTTAATTTACATACAAGTGATTATGTCGTATTTTCAGCTCATAACAAGCATTGTTTGAGAGAACAACTGCACACTACATGCACAATGAAGGACACTACATACAAACAAATCTTCCCTGACTCGGTGTAAGCTTCTAAAATAGCGATACACTCCTCCCCATTAGATCTCATTAGGACTCATTGTCAAGTGATTAGAAAAAAAGTATGGTTTCTTGCCAGCATTCAGAAGTATTTAGCTGCAGTATTTACAATAGTCTATACGTATACTCGTGATAGAATTTGCCTCTTTTGCAAGACAAACTTACCTCTTACTTCGGAAAACGAAGAGACATTTTTAACCATCTAGACTTGGAACACATAACGACATAAGGATTTTGGTAGCGTGTGGAGGAAACCGTTTACAACAACATGCATTGAAAACTAGATTTATCGAGGCTCCATATGAACCCAGCGTATTGTATATTGTGGTATTGAGTCGTGTTGCCCGAGGGCAAACGGATTACAACACTAAATAGTTGCTAAGCAAGTGGTTATAATTGAATGATATCAATAAGGCTTGGAACGTCAAACCGGCCTTTTGTGAGTCAAACCATTAAGACTAACTGATCCGGCTGCAGTTAATTCATGATACTATCATTTCGCTATTTATTGAAAAGCTCTAAAATCAAATATAAAAAAGTTGCATTAATTGGTAATTGAAAATCTTAAAGCAATGGTAATCGCTCGCCGACGTAGTTAATAGTTCCAGCTTCTTAAAGCTAGCAGACAATTTCAGATCGAGTATTTGATCGTCTGACGAGTGAGAGCGTGTCATTGATCTCAGTAAACATGAAAGTTGACCATCTTGTTTTGAGCAATTGAACGTCAAACTTTTGCTTGATGTTTCATTACAGCTACTGGTGCATGACTAAAAGGTTAGAACCGTAGTATACACTTCTCGACCTTTGATCTAAACTAGCAGAAAACCATAGTTTCAAGGGGTACTCCCTATATAATTACGATGGTAGGTATGACCGCCGTATTTTTAGGGGTTAAAATTGCCAGTCTGGTATTTTTTAGGGTTTAAAAACGCCAAGCTATTGGACTGCTTGCAGTCCTAAATATGCGTACTGATAAGAAGTTTTAAAAGACTTCCTTTGGCGAACATTTTATTACGCGCATGCCTTTATTCACGGCATATCACGTTCAGCACAACACGAGGGGATTTAGTGGCGACCCGCTAGCTATACCCAGCGAAAATTTTCTGCTTTCAATTGTTGTTTTCTAGGGAAATTTTAAAACCGAGCTCGAGATGTATTCTTTAGGGTGGAAAATTTTTATCCCTTAGTATTTTTTAGGGTATTTTGGGGACTTTTCCGACGGTCATCCCTACTCTTTTGACCCCGGAGTACCTTCCCCCCTCCGGGAACCGAACTAGCTGTACATGTTCTAATACTGAGTGCGTACGACCTATGAAAAGCTCAACGTTTGTGTTCGAAGCCAAACCTGAAAACAGACTCAAAGTTAGCTGCAGTACAGTGGAACCCCCTGCCTTACTCGTTAACACGGCCACCTCGTTAACACGGCCACCTTGTTAACACGGCCACCTCGTTTTAACGGTCACTCTTTGTTTGATCTGCCGGTCGAATGGCCATACTTTTCTTATAAAATACGGTCACCTCGTTAAAACGGCCAATTTTTTCTGGCCCGTAGGTGACCGTATCAACGGGTCATGATCCAACTGTATCAGTGTATATTTGCTGACACGTTTATTTCATTAAAAAATTAGGCCCGTTACAAATACCGTGTCACTGTCGTGGGACTTTAGCACGCCTTTAGCGCCGACGCCGTTCGAAACCACGACAAGTTTAACCGGGCGAACCCGTGCTGTAGACTTTAGCTTGAGGGTTTCAGACGCCGTGCCGAGTTCGACATGCAGGGCTTTGAGGTGATCATTTTTTTTCGAAACGGCTTCAAACTTCGTTAGAGCGTTATGGTTGAGGCATTAACAACTAAACACCACAGGGGCCGGTTGTTCGAAAGCCGGTTAACTTTAAACCAGGATTAACACTTAACAAAACCTGTTGGGTGTCATGGTAATTAATCTTGGATTAGGGTTAATCGTCTTTTGAACAACTGGGCCCAGGTAAGTTTCGTTAATTGACAACATAAATAATTATAATTTCACCCATAATGAACATGGGTTACCTGTGTAGTTAAAATTAGTGACATAGTCGTCACTTTGCCTATTCCGAGTCTTTTAGTCGCCTTAAGTTGCCTTAAATCGCACAAAGTCGCTATCATTTTTCACCCCATTTTTCCTTAAGTCGCCTTAAATCGCACTAAGTGGCAGTCATTTTTCAACCCATTTTTCCTTAAATCGCCTTAAGTCGCCTTAAATCGCACTTTTCACCCCATTTTTGCTTATATCGCCTTAAGTCAGTCGCCTTAAATCGCACTAAGTCGCTGGCATTTTTCACCCCATTTTTCCTTAAATCTCCTTAAATCGCCTTAATTCGCTCTTTTCACCCCATTTTTCCTTAAATCGCCTTAAGTTGCCTTAAATCGCACTAAGTCGCTGGCATTTTTCAACCCATTTTTCCTTAAATCTCCTTAAATCGCCTTAATTCGCTCTTTTCACCCCATTTTTCCTTAAATCGCCTTAAGTTGCCTTAAATCGTACTTTTTACCCCATTTTTCTTTATATCGCCTTAAGTTAGTCGCCTTAAATCGCACTAAGTCGCAGGCATTTTTCAACCCATTTTCCTTAAATCGCCTTAAGTCGCCTTAAATCGTACTAAGTCGCAGGCATTTTTCAACCCATTTTTCCTTGATACGCCTTAAATCGCCTTAATTCGCACTTTTCTTCCCATTTTTCCTTATATCGCATTAAGTCGCCTTAAATCGCACTTTTCACCCCATTTTTCCTTAAATCGCCTTAAGTCGCATTCAATCGCCTTGAAGTGCCTTAAGCCACAATTCGATCTAAATCGCGGCGCCGTTTAAGGACCAGGAGCAGGCCTTACCTAAATTTGATTCCGAGATAATTAACGTTTTTAAAAATCAGTCTAAACCGCATGCAATTGATTGCTATATCTTGGCACTTAAATACACGTAGTCAGCCAGATTACATTTTAAAAGGTTCAATCGAAATCAAGCTAGTCAAGTTTACGTCGCGACCGCCGGGTATTTCACCCTTCAGGTACACTTTGATAACAAATATTAGTACTAGATTTATTTCGTTTAAGATTTGCATGATTTGCCTTTTATACCGTTTTAAACTTTTATAAGGGCTAGCGGACTGTCCGAGATGCCGAGAGTCTGAGAAGACCTTTTTGAAAAATCGAAATTAGAGTCCGAGACACCAAACAAATTTTAAGCATAATAACATAGTAGACAAATTATATTGAATCCGGCCCTCGATTTTATCTGTAATTGAGCCTGATTTACTAATTATCACTGGCAACTAGTTCGTCACGCGAGCAAAAATCAAGAAAATGGGTTATCGCGCGCATTAAGTCTTGAAAAACTAAAAAAGGAAAATAATAATTTTTCTGTTATATTATTAAAAGGTAATCGAGTAAATCCTCGTCAAATTTCGAAAAAAATTACTTGTCTTTTGGCCTAATTCTAAAATAATTGCCCTCAAATTAATTTGAATTTTTCGAAATTTGACTTGGCCTTGTTCGATAAAACATAAAAAATACCAGATCTTGAGACATGACAAAAAAAAGATGACGAAATTTCGAAGTTTTCCTTTCTTAAGAGAACTCTTGCCATACATTTTATAAGAAGGCCACATTTTCCAGCTGACCTGATCGAGGTTGAATTTTTTCGAATACATTGATGATTTCGGCCTCGAAGTCCAGTATATATTTGCTACTGAGGACAGATTGCTTCAAGCTATCAATATTGAAAAAAAATTTTTTTTTAAATATATATATTGTAACATTTCTTTAATAAAAAGATAAAATCTATAAAAAGTTTTACGGTTTTCAGGTGTTAAAAATTAAAAATACATTGCTTTGTTTTTCTTGTTTTGGCACTTCATAATGGAGCCTACAAAGGATGCAAAGGTGTCACTTGTCTCTCTAGGTGAGATATCCGTCCTTTCGTCCCGGGACAATTTTTCTCATGTCACACGTTCATTTCAGGAAAAACCTCAAATAGAGAAGTCTTGCTGTGTATCAGATCTTCCGAACGATAGCGAGTTCGTAAGACTATGAAGGAGCATTATTTCATCTATGACGATTTGAGCAAACTGTAAATCGAGAAGGTGAGTAATCCATTCTTATCCGGTTTTGTGTCATTTCAAGTTTCGATTTCAACGACAAGGCTAGTCGTCTGTTTAGAAGTCTTTCCTCCTTTTCAAAACATGAGGAACTTAATATATTAAACTTTAAACGCGTCAATCTTGAAAAATATTTCTTTTCTGAAAAAAAAATCCCTCGTTTGAATCTTTTTTGCACGGTGTTTGTAAAAAGCTAATTGCTAAGTCAAACAATACGAATATTTGTTACCTACTTTCACGGTCCAAGGGACATTAAGAAATACAGAAGAACGCATGCGCACAAGCTCACCAAATTACCGGTTGTTTATTGAGTTTGAGATGCAAAATAAACATTACAAAATAAACAAAGTTGTACATATAATGAATTAAAGGCAAAATTGAGAAATAAAGGCAAAACAGTACACGACTCATTTAGTTAAATGACGATCGTTGTTTTACTCAACTCCCACATTCGTTAACTTTGTACTCAAGTTATGTACAAATATCCTTTTGATACGCTAATAAGTCGAGGGCCGGGAAGGTGGGTTATCGGAAAAAATTGAGCCTCAAGAGTCCATCTTCGTCTTCGTCCTCATTTTGTTTAAGTTTGTAAGGAATAACCCTATTATTCTTGCTTTTGTTTTAATCTTTTCAAATCTGTTATGAACACTGGTTCAAAATGCAAATGTAGAGGTCATGGTGCCGCCGATACAGAGATTTTAAACGTAGTTTAAAAAATTGATATTAAAGTTGTGGCGAACATTTATTTTCAAACTACGTTTATTTTGAAGGTCAGCGCGCAAGTTATTGTTCGGAAGTTTTCCGTTACATAGATAATCACCTCTACTGCGTTTACTCTCTGCTTTTAGTTTTACTTTCTATCTGATATTGAGTATCGGTCAACACACGCTTTTTTTAAAAATAAATTAATATAAAGAAATAGTATATTTGGCCGAAGATAATTGTTCTTAATTTTTTGGCGATTTGAGCCTCAAATTGTTCTTAATTTGTTCTTGTTTCTATGTGTGATTTAAATCGAAGTTTTTTGTTATTTTGCGTTGATCGTTCTTTTACTACAAAAGCTTGCCTATTTCCCTTTGAAAATATAGAATGCTGTATGTATATTTACAACGATTGTAAAGAACAACCTTCAGGGCAGTGTTTAATTTGAAGTAACAACAATGATTTAAAGAAAAAAAATTGCGAATCATTTTTTGTAAAGCTAAAAAAATCGCTCAATTGAGCCCTGAGCCTCAGCTTGTTCTTAAATTGGTCTTCAATTTTTGCCAATCTCTTGTAAAGTTGTTCTTATAAAAAAAAGTGTGTATGTAATGAGTTGCGAAGGGCAGGAGGCAGGCCTCAGCTTCACCCTCTGTTGATTTCAATTTATCTGACGTCAAAGCCGCCATGTCGGTACCGTTGAACAAAGGAATTTTGATGATTTCTTTTCACCAACATGTCGGCCGCTTCTTCTCTAAGGAGTACGAAAAATCGAAAAATCGCAAGGAGTTCTGTGTTTTGCTAAGTTAATTCATGTGTTTAATGTTTGAACCAAAGATTCGCGCATCGTGTCCCTTCGCCACTGTATAAAGAGGAGAGTAACAGGTGGGCATTTCCTTTTATTCCTTATAAACTCAATTTAGACAAAAGAATAAAATGGTCAGCCATGTCAAGTACCTTTTAAAGATCTAAAAAGGCAGCCTTTACATAAATACGATCAATATCAAAAGCCCAATTGTCAGTGGCCTCTAATAAGGCTGTGACCATGAAGTGAAATTACCGAAAGCTTGATTGGAATTTAGATAAGATATTACGATTCAGTTAGGTAGGAGGAAAGTTGAATGTTAAGCAATACATGACGGAAATATATGCGGTGCAAATGATATCGGCACATTTTTTTTTTGGTTTTAGCCTGGCAGAAATTGTAACAGTTCGTACGTTACAAGATTTGAGATTCCTTTTAGGAATAACGAAATAAAACATGGAGAGGGGGCGGGGGGCGGCAGTGTTCCCCCCCCCCCCCACCGGTTCCGCTGCCCATATCCATTGGAACAAAACATAATTGGCTTATACATCAAATAACTAAAAAGATATTCATGAATACAAGGAGTTATTGATACCTATAACATTAGCATGATAAAAATATTGCTATTAAAAAAAAATCTGCTTTTGCACAATCTGAAAAGTCATATAAGTATGATTTTAATCTTAAATTAATATTTTTCGCAACAACACACTGATTTAAATGTTAATCACCTATCAAACGAAAGATTTTTTTCTTATTCAATTTAAAAAAGATAAGAGATTCCCATACAAGAGAAAAAAGTTAATCTTTAAGATCATTGTGTAAATTGGTATCGTTAAATTTATTTTTGATTTAAAAAAATATTCTTAGATCAGAGTGTGAATTTGATAGCTTCTCGAAGTCCGCACTCTAAAACAGTTCTATCCATTTTTTTTTTTGTTTAGCCGGCGACAGAGAAAAACTGTCCCTTCAGCGCTTTCAGCTCTTTCGCCATAGGCTTTTCTTGTCATTCCGGCCCCGTCCTACGGTCCCCTCTCCAGTTGTGTTGTCCAACGCTACTGAGCATGCGTATTACATTTTTTAAACGGCTGGCCAGCGCAAAAGCGAGGCTCGGACGAAAGTCGCGTCTCGTTGTCGAGGGCATTTTGTGTCTCAGGTTGGAGTGCCTTTGAATATAAAGAATTAAACTGAGGTTTTACTTGAATCACTGTGCTCAGGATGCTAAAAATTGGTAGTAAACAGAATTTAGATGGAGAATATCAATGTAAGATAAGCTTGCTTGATGACACGGAGCTGACGTGTGATTTCAAGGTACGTGCAAACTGCTCCTTGCTTAATTGCTTGCTTGTCTGTTCTGTATCATATAGTTTCGTATAATTATTCAAAAGTATTTCAAGTTATTTTCTTTTTATGCCCTTTTCTTGATGGAGAGCTCTCAGGCTACAAAATTTTCTTTTACTGTTAATTCAACTTTGATTGTTGCTATTTGAAAGCCAAAATAAATTGCCGTCTTGATGCATAAATTTTACCCTTCTCAAGTAGGTTGCCGATACTAAATTTGCCGACAACCAGTAAGCAATTATTACTCACTTGCTATACGGTTTTATTGCTCTGTTAGAAAAATCCATGTTTTATAGGTTACAATTAAACGCCAAGAATAGATTACAAATATCTTTTCGAATGAATTAAAACTTGGTTTGTCTACAAAACGAAAAAGCCGCTTTCAACATTGCAAGTCATGATCAAATGCTATAGAATAGAAAAAAATTATATTTGTTATTTTAAAGGTAGTTCGCTTCTCATCTAAGAGCATACAAATAAACAAAATCCCACCTTACAGAAGCAATATCTAACTGACTTTGTTAATTCGTTGTTTTCGGAAAGCAGATATTAATTTCGACTGCTTCTGAGGTACGTCTCTCACATCTTTATTAAAATATCAGTCTCATTCAAATCTGACAGGACATGAGCTCATGTGTGAATAAGTAATCTTAACTTGATCTTCTATTTGCCAAATTTAGATAATGCTATGAAAGATTTTTACCATTTTAGTTGATCAAGTCACAGATAGTAGATACAATTTTATGAATGGGATGTGAAAACATAAAGATGCCAGCATCATGCTTCAGTGATTGACTTGAAGCGAATCCAGGGGTTCAAAGTGCGAATCATCAGTTTGGGAAAACCCTGAATTGTAATCAAAACTTGCAAGTTTGTTTTGATAATATATTTACTCATAGTGTGTTTAAGTACGTCTGCTTGTGTGTGAAATTGTAAATAAAACTCTGGACTATGCTACAGCCAATACACCCTGCAAGCGCGCTTTTTCATTGAAATTTACATCTTTTTCTTGTCTTTGTGACTCTGATCGTTTTCAATTTTGACACCAAAGTGATTCGTACTTAACTTGCAGAAAGATGCGAAAGGGCAGGTGATCTTTGACACAGTGTGCAAGACTTTAGACCTAGTAGAAAAGGATTACTTTGGTCTCCGATATGTGGACGATGCAAAACAAAGAGTAAGTTAAGAAACTCTTGAATGAAATGACTCGGAATCGGATGGTTAAACGAAGCGTGAGTTCACGCCCTACGAAACTATCCAGGATTTCTTTTAGCTAAATGTAAATTTCAATGTGTTCACGTGCTGTGCAAGCAATTAGTAGAGAACATTGACCGTCATTCCGATGTGCAATTTTCTTTTTTAAATAGCGTTGGTGAAACAGCGTTTAGTGAAATAGAAAGTGATGTATTTGAAGGTTTTTTTGAGAGTTGTAATACCGGTACGATGTGCTGTAACTGATTGTCTTTTTAAGTTGTTTTAAAATTTCGGCAGCGAACTCTTTAGTTTATCATAACAATGCCCTATTGAGACACTTTTAGGTCAAGGATCAATTTGAATTTATATTTATGCAAGAAGTAACTATTGTGAAACTTCAGATTTGAAACCCTGGGATTATGGAAATTTTTGAACTTTAAATTTACAGAATTAAAAAAGATTGTTGTATTTGTTTATTTTAATCAAGTTTATGGGGCAAATCAATATCAGTAAAGGCGTTGATGATGGTAATGCTATCAGTAAACATGTAATTTGTGATTCATTTGAAAATTACTGTATTGTCTGGTATACTGTGGGGTGGCAATTTTTATTTGTGAAGCCAGGACTACAAGTAGCATAATGAAGAAAATCCTGTTTCAGGGCAACCTTAATTTTCAAGGCACCATTTGCAGTTTTTATGAAAGAATTCTTACCATCAAAGCTAAATTCAGCTATCTTACGAGCTAAATTTTTCAAGATTTAAGATGTTGTCAGTATTTATTCATCTGGTTTTAAGTATTACCATGTTATATGATGGCCATGCTGGAATCAAACGTGATACATTTGAATATAATATATTCCCCTAATTATTAAAATGTCTGGGAAAGTATGTTAAGCTCAATAAGTGTTTTTGCATTGAAATTAAATTGCTTACTTTAATATGAAAATAACTTAATTCTTATGCAAAAAAATTGTCCATGAATTTTTTTTCTCATGAAAAAGTCAAGAGCAGCAATAGTATAAAAAAACTTGATTTTTGTGCTTGTTTAATTGTTGTTGTGTTTTATGATAAGCAAGTTCAAGAAGTTTAGTCATTTAGCCTTAAGCAAAATAATGATGTGTGAAATTGTTTTTAGTAAGATCACTGATAATCCTTGATGATTATACATTTCTGAAATTCCCCAAGTTCTTTAAATTGTGTTCAGTTCATTGTCAAAAGAAGGTTAAAATTAACATTCACCGTTGTTCTAGCCAAGTTGGTACAATATGATAATAAAAAGTCTGTACATGGTAAAAGTTTCTGTGTTTGGCCTCACAGAGTTATGAATGAGCAAGGTCTTTAAAAAATTATGCTTGGATTATCTTTAGGTTGCAGACCCCTTATATTATATTCAAGTCTTATTCACAGGAATAGATAGATTGATACAAAGAACCCTTGAAAATGGCTCCATATAACATATACAAAACATAACATTTTTATATTCACCAAGTACATTAGTGGCTCAGAGGGGTTTGTAAGAAAATTGATTATCAGGGGGGGAGGGACTGTCTTCATAGAAGAAAAAAGTTGAAAATTACTAAAAGATTTCAGGACAGTCTATCAAACCAACCATAGAATTTTACACTTCGAGTGCACCTTCAGTTTGAGTGACTGCTTGTGAAACTTCAGTACATGTATGATTGGCTATCAAAATTATTCTTTTTAAAACAAGAAAGTGACTGTTTACTCTTGACAAATCCATGTTTACATAGCTGCAGTTTACAAATTTAAACATTCACATGGTTATAATTGATTTAAAATTTGCAATTATGATTTTTTTTACTTTGTTTTTGTAGCAATCACTTCTAGCAGATCTAAAAACATGGCATTTATGACTGAGATTGAAATCGAATACAATTATTAAATAATTTATCTATAAGAAAAATCTTCGATTATTACATGAAACAAGTCAAATTTGCTCGCCATATCAAATTGAGAGGGGGGGGGGCTCCCTGGGGTAGTACATGTAGGTATGACTGTCATATTTTTTAGGGGTTAAAATTGTCAGTCTAGTATTTTTTAAGAGTTGTTAAAAGAAATCCTGAACTAATTTTTAAGACCCAGCTGACTCACTCAGTGAAGCAAACAAAACTTTTAAATCAAATCACAAAAATATTTCTGATGATATTTTGTTTTAGAATAAAATGTTAACCAAAAATTATAATGAAAAATAGCTTTTGTTCCTGCTGTTGCAATAAGACATACATATATATCACTAAACTGATTATATATTAAACATTGTTTTTGTTATTTTAACAAATCTTCTTCACAAACAATTAAATAATTAATGTTTTGGTGCCTTTAATCACATAATTTATTAGTAGGTTTTTTAATGATGTTTGTGTTCTGTCCTTTTCTAGTTTTAAGTTAAATATTAATTTAATAGAAGATTTTTAAAATAATCTTTGTGTTCTTTTTTTATTTTAGCACTGGCTAGACTTGACCAAGAATGTGATGCGACAAATGAAATGTAAGTTGAAAAAATAAAGTATTTGATAAATACTTCAAAATTAGGAGTGACTAAGATATTAGATTTGTTTTTTTACCCTTGCGTTCCCAGTCAGTTATCAACATCTAACTTCTCATTAGATAATACATACAAAATAAGACATTTGGTAATGAGAAAATAAGAATTGTTCAAACAAAGTAAACTACGGAAGATGAAAAGTAAAATTCTCCCAAACTTGTTCAATAAAATATAGATGCTCTAGTTGAAAAGATTTATCAATGCTTTGGTACATTTGTCTTCTCAATAAAATGTTTCTTTGACTTTGAGGTCAAGTTTTTTTTCTCATTGGTCACTAATCTACTTATGACAGTTTGGGCAGTTATATAACATTTTGCTGCTAAAAGTATATTTATTCAGAGCTCCCATTCAAGGTGAGTGATCGTGTACACAAGATTGGCTGGAAAAGATTGACAAAAATGTTACTCACTAAAAATCGCCCACTTCCTCGATATGATAAATTAAGTGTAGCAGTCATCCTTTGAAATTTAGTTTATTGACATAAATTTTGCATTAAGAATGTGAGAATGGAGTTTTACAAACTAAGAGTTTTTGGATTAGGGATGTGGACTTTTAAGTGTTTTTCTAGTGTTTGATACCCACTCACTCTTGAAATGGAAATCGCTCACTCAAATTTTTTATTAGATTTTAGACAACTCATCTAGGATTTTCAAAGTTCTGTACAATCCCTGTTTCTTAGTTAAGAAAGACATTTCACAAAGTAAAACTTTGCTTCAAATCACCAATTTTGGTTTAACTTTCAACTTTGCTCCCCTTGTTTAATTATCAAGCTCACCCAGAATTTGAAGTAGGTACCATAAATTAATGCTCTAATAAGCCTCCCTCACTATTAAGGCCTCCTCTCTATAATAATTAAGCTCCCCATCTAGAGCTTCGAGTTTCAAATAGCCCCCCTTTTCAAGTAAGCCCCCCCCCACCCCCAATAAAAAGGTAATGGAGCTAAATGTTAGGTTTGTTGTGTCATGAATAGTTTGTCAATGGTTGTTTCTGTTTTAGTTTTTTAAAAAGTGCTTGTTATAACACCACAATGATGAGTTTACTAGTTGCTATTAAGTCTGTTTAATAACCTTACTTCAATTTATGTTTCTCCCTAGTTGCTGTTAAGTCCATTTAGTACCATGACTTCAATAATTATGTTTTTGTCTTTGGCTGTTGATGAAATTATTTGAATAAGCCCCCTCTCTATTTAGCCCCCCATATAGAAGGTCTGAAAATAAATAAACCCCCAAATCTTTGAGAGAATTTACAGTAAGTGACCCAAGGACTCAATAAGGTTTTTGCAGTACTTAGACAGTGTTAATTAAGTGTTTTTAATTCTTAATAAAAATTGCAGCTCTTGAGATAACATCTTCATGGCAATGAACTACTAAATGTATGAACATGACTTGTTTCAGCCATAAAGCCTCCATATAAGCTGTTTTTTCGAGTGAAATTCTACTCTGTTGATCCTAGCAATGTTCATGAGGAGATTACAAGGTTTGTATGCAAAGTTTCTATTCAGTATGATTCAACATTAACAGCTACAAAACCTCCCACAATTAAAGGTTCTATATAGGGTAAAAATGATATATACTACAGTGTAAGTGACTTTGTATGAAAATGAATGCTATAATTAAAAAATAGGGATAGTGTAGGTATAAGAAATGAGAACTCCATCAAAAGTCACTTGTAAACATTGGTTTTGCACTGGACCCTTAAATTTATTAAAGAGGGGAAATGAATACCCGATTGCTCTTTATCTGTTTGGTACTGCAAAAATGTATTTTTTAAGTGCCATTTGTCAAGCCACGTCAAATTTATTTAATAAATTGAAGGGTTTGGTGCAAAGACAATGTGACTTTTGATGAAGCTTTCATCTCTCCCCATGTTATATCCCTTTTATTTAGCAGTGTTATCTCTTCACTGTATAACCATTGGGAGAACTAAGCTTGTCATAATTTATAGTCACTTAATATGTTATTTTTGCACTAGACCCTTCAGTTACAAAAAGAGCTACTAAATTAGTCAGTAAAAGAAACTGTACATGACAGTACATATGATGTGCAACACTTTTTACTTTAATCATTGGTTCAAACTGTGGCATCACAATGTCAAAGGATCTGGCCAAAAGTGAAAGAGTAATAAGACAAATGTACCTTCACATACATGTGGCCTGTCATTTTCTTTTGCACTCAATTTCTGTTACTTTATCTCTTATGCAAACCAACTGCATTGGAATATTAAGTGCTTAATAAACTGTTGTTGTTGTTGAATATTTTCTATCTCAATTTCACTTTCTATTAGAATGGCCTTACACATATTTGTTTTATAAACTGGCCCAAGGATTTCAGAAATTATCGAAAACCAGTATTTGGTTCTGTGTATCTGATTCATAGCAAACTGTCAGAAACCAATTTTTATATTCTGTAAGTTTTAATCTTGTTTTCAAAAGAGACTACAAAAAGTAGTATGGAATTTTATAATAATTGCATAGATTATCTAACAAGCAACCATTACATCTACTGACTATAAATAATTATGGATAGCTTTGTATGGAAACTGGTAACTAACAGTTATACAACATAATGTGGTATGATTATTATACATACTATTAAAAACTCATACAACTGATAATGTTAACATTGCCATTGGAAACCACTTTTTGGTCCCATCATTTTGCTGGCAGAGCAGAACCCACATGTAACCAGAAATGATAGCTTTTGTGAAATACCCTGGCCTGAAAGTTCAAGATAAAACGTGTTATAAGTAAAAAATGATGCTTTTTCTACTATAGATACCAGTTTTTCTTGCAAATAAAACGGGACATTCTTCATGGAAGGTGAGTGGGCCATGTGTAGTCATGTTGTGAAAGATGGATGCAAGTGGTTTGAAGTTCATTTATTTCCATCTCCCAAGGCTGCTTTGCTTTTCAAGTGAAAGATTGGAGAACTTTTTCAAGTCACCCACATGGTTTTTGTATCAAACCATGTTTGATTAATTAGTGATTTTTTGGTACAAAGATTATGATTATTTAAGCTAAGAGTCTTAAATATAAGGGTCTTTAATTTACGATCTAAGTGTATGCATTAAAAGGAAAAAAACAGATGGAGCAAAAGAAACTCCATAAAATGGTAAATGTTATTTTTTATGGTTGTAATCGTAATCAAATTTTGTTTTATCTAAAAAAATATTTTTACCCTCGCTGTACTTCACAGAGATGTAAGTTTTAATAGCTGTTGTCATTAACAAATCTTCTGGTAAACCTAGTCCTCATTTAGCAGAGTCTATCTGCTGACTGCAGAGGTAACGAAATGTTAACTTTAAATATTTCATTTCATAGGCTTTTTCAATAGAAGCACAATATTATTGCTCATGAAAATAGTTTTCCCAAATAAATAAACAAGAATAATTTAAAGTAGTTTGAAAGAAAAATATTTTAATTTTAAACTTTTTTAAACAGATTTCACATAATTTGGACGTTTGCTAACAGTTCAATTAGAAAAAAAATCAAATATTTTTTTTTCTCCCAGACTCCTCTGTTCATATAATGAGCTGGCTGAACTTGGTGGCTATATTGTTCAAGGTGAGTTGAGGCATACTATTTTTACTTTACACAGTTGTTCACTATTTGGCAAGATCAGTTGATTCAATTGCATCTTAATCAAAGTATAATAAAAATTTTTTTTACATGTTAATTATATACTTTGATGGATGTTTTGTTTACAGCTGAAATCGGAGATTATGACTCTGTTGACAATGATGAGGGATATGTGTCACAGTTCAGGATTGTTCCAAAACAAAGTGAAAAACTAGAAAAGAAGATAGAGGAAATCCATAAACAATTGAGGTAAAATAAACGCGAATTATTTTTTCAGAAAATATTTAAAATCCATATCAAGCTTTTTGTTTTAAAGTTCTGGATGAAAAGTAGAACCCTTTAATTATTATAGTGATTTTCAAAAATAAAACATTTTCTCGCCGTTCCTGTTACATTTTTTAGACTTGAAGCGTGTAATGATGACATAGCAGGAGGCATATGACGTAGCACGAGGCATGAAAAAGAGACAATCTTTTTTATCCCAAAAAATTCTACTCTGACTACAATAGTTGCATTGTTATGTAACTGTAACCAACAAGTTATTCTCTTGAAGATGTTTGAAATAAAAATTTCATGACATTTTTTAACAGAAATGAATATTTCTTAACAAAAGCCACACAACTCACTGCTACTACATCACAGGTTACCAGTCCCCGGCCTGCTCGGTCAAAATTTACATTCCAATCTTTTTTTGATTAAAAAGCATACTTGTGAAAATTTTCTTTGGTTATTCAAATTTTGAGTTCAGATGACAACAGTTTTAATCTAAAAAGTAAAAAATTAAGCTTGTTAGGGACTTTAAACAGGAGACTCATTACAATCTGGGTGATGGGAATTTGAAGGCTATGTATTTATCATGTTTATGGAACTATTTTGTTTAAAAGGATTTTGAAAAAAGAAGAAAAATGTTGCTGATTTCATTGATGTAACTCCTTCGATGGTTGAGATATCTGAGATATCAAGGTTTTTTATATATGTAGATTATCAAAGTTGTGACATAGTAGGGGGAATCGAATGGGATAAATTGCAACACAACAGCTATTTTTGTAACATGTGTTTGTTTTTGTGTTATGGTTGAATAATTGTGCAAAGTTTCAAGATCATTGGCCATGTAATTCTAGAAAGATTTTGTTTTGTGATCTTGCCACCTTTTAGTTCCCCCTATTAAGTCACAACTTTTGTAATTTGCATATTCCTCAATGAAATAAGTGACTTTCAAAATCCTTTCTAACAAATTAAGGCCTGCTTCAAACACCGTATTTTAACCATATTGAATTAAATTCACGAATTAAATTTGGTGAAAATATGGTGTTTGAAGCAGTGCACCGAAATTAACTCAGCTGAGAAATTAAACGTAAACACCATTAAATTCGGTTTTTGAATCACCAGTTCAATTAGCTGCGGATCAAATTCCATTTAATTCGATACGGTTGAAATACGTTGTCTGAAGTAGGCCTAAGTTCCATAAACATGATCATTATTCATATATAAACTTGAATAAGTGTATCAAATATTATTTTAGTTTTGAAACTCGATGCAAGGCACTCAGCTTTCCAAATTTTTGTGAAGATATTTGCAATTTGGTTTTGATTACACAAAATGCACCAATTTAATTGAGTTGTTGCCGAACATTTTAATTAGCAAAGTTGAAACTCTTCTGTCTTGCTGGGTATTGGATTATTTTGTATTTATTTAATGTAACAGCTGTTTTGTGCTTTAAGTCTTATTTCATTCAAAGGGCCTTTCACAATGTAATTCAAGTAATGGTCCATGTAAGAACGAGAGAAGCTCCTTTTGTTCTTCAGCATTTTGCTTTCTCCAAACCAGAATGTTTAATTTTTCACACTGAGAATACATTGACTAGAAAACAACACAGTTTTAAAGTAAAAAGCATTGAAATTCTATTTTAAAGCAATCTTTCTTTTGTGCTATAATATTTAAGCCAATCATAGAACTCCAAAACAAATGAGAAGAAAACCTTTTTGTTTTCAATGTTCCCACATAGAATTTTTCCTAAATTTGAAAACAGAAATGTTTTAATTAGAAGGGAACAAATGAGCAGACTGGAAAGAAATACATCAGCTTACTTATCAAGATAATAATTATTATCCATTTTAAAAATATAGCCTAAAGATTAACATTTTAATAATACCTGAATTAGCACCTTTCTCCATGTCATTGCCATTCACTTCTCTTGTCTTACTTGGACCATTAAACAATTATTCGAAGAGCGCACATTGGATATGAGATGGTAAATAGCAAACGAGGCACGTAGCGCCGAGTTGGCTATAAATCATCTCATATCCAACTAGCAGGAATGGAACAATTGTTTTATTAAATTTAATTAGTTTTCTAAACTCTTCCATACTTAAAAATAACAGCTAAATTTTCTTCAGAACCTATTTTTTGCCTTTGCAAACACTACAGTCAGTTTCCATATTTGGTGAACTCCAAACATGAGCTGATAACTGAGATTGAATGAACCAATCAGAATGCACGAATCACAATATTCGAGATTGAAAATTAATATTTTTTTATGCATATCAATAAATCATAATGAATTAATAATTATAATAGTGAGTAATGTAGGTTTGTTATTTTGCTGATTCAGCGGTCAGGTTCCTAGTACTGCAGAGAAAAACTTCCTTGCTAAGGTCCAGAGCCTTGACATGTATGGTGTGGATCCTCATCCATGCAAGGTAATAACCAGCTATGTAATAATTGTTCTTATATACTGGTCTGTTTGTTTCCTGCTGGGAAGAGATACAGTAAAGTAAGAACTATCTGTGTGTGAGCTTGTTTCAGTCAGTAAGAACTGTGACTCTCAAGTGTGAGGACCCAGGTTTATCCCCCGGCTTTACTGAGGGCTGAATGTTTCTGCAGCCTTCTTTGGTACACAGTCCGTGAACAGGGCCACTAAGTTGTTGGTCCCAGCTATGACCTTCATTCAAGAAGGGTAGGCTGTATCAGTAAATAAATCAATTTAATTCAAATTTGAAATTTAAAAATGTTGTGTATTCTAACTTAGTTTCCTCTTATAGTTTATTACCATATTAAAATCCCATTTAAAAGGAATTACAAAATCAATGTAAAACACATATTTAAAAAGTTGGTGAGCCCTTTTTTACCACAACGGAAAACACAGATGTTGCTGCTAGGGCTTGTATCAAATGCTCATGATTATGATTTTATATTATATCAAACCTATAGTTATTTAAACTGCAGCAGAACTGTCTTCATCCACAAATATTTAAAAAAAAATTATTAATAAAGTTTTAAAAAACATGATTATACTTCACTCAGTTCTTTTCAGTTAGTTGTTTAGAAATGATGAAAAACTGTTTAAAGAAAATAGCAAGCCCTCTCAACTAAAAGTTAATTTAATCTTACAGCTAGAACAACAGACTGTTCACAAAACCCATTTTCAGTACTTAAGAAGACAGGTTCTTATTTGGTCTGTAAGTTAACACTTTTACTGGAAAATACTCAGTAAAAGACAAGACTGAAGTGAATGAACAAGCTCACTTAATTACTGCATGGGCAATTATTACCTGCGGGTATTAGGTTAATTTTTCTGTATTTAGATGTTTCTGTGGGTAATACAGAGGTGCAGGTAATGCGATAATTTCTAAATCATTTTGATTATGTATTTTACTTGTCCAGTAAATTGGACGAACATTAAAACAATTTTTCATTGTTTACACTGTTCATGTTAACTTCACAACTTCCACCTTCTAAATTAAGGCACCTGATTCATGATCATGTCAAAACTTTTTGATTCATTTCATGCATAATGCATAAGTGATTTCCAGTCACATGTAAATGAAACACAAGAATCAGGGGTTGAACTTGTCTAGTACTGTTGCATCTTGATTTAGAGATTATATTCCTGTTTCTAAAGATTTCTAAGGCCTTGTAAGCTTGTAATAAGTCTCACGAATCTGGTCAATTCAACCCCACTCCATTTGAGCTTTTTTGCTCATGCCCCAGCCTCAAAGTCAAAAACTTCACCAAATTGGATACAAAACGTGTCTATTAAAAGTGGGGAGTTCATGGATAGATAGAGGAGACAGTGCTTTTTCTGTTGAGTTTACAACTAATAACATGGAAATTTTTATGCTTTTTACATGGAATAGCAAGGAGAGCCTTTTAAAGCATTTTTAAATTGCTTCAAATTTGTAAGTTCTTCAACTTTTTCTCAAATTTCTTTTTTCTTTTGGGGTGCAGGTTATCTACCAGTGGGGGTAATCTGCTTATTTATTTTTCTTCTTGTGGCCAAAATAGAGTGGTGTGGGTAGTCTGTTGTGCGGGTAATTAGACTTTTTAAAAAAATCTTGTTAAAAATTATTATAGAGCAGTAAAAAATGTATGTAGTGCAAGGTTTTTTTCTGACCATATAACAACATGAAAGACTTTGTTTAATGCCTTTCCTCTATTGTCATTTCCAAGTACTGAGTTGACTTTTTAAAGTCAGTACAAGCAGGTCTTTTTAGTCCTGTTTTGTACCACAGAGTCTGGCACACAAAGTCCTCACTCCACAGTCCCAGCATTTTTTATAAAATCATTAAAAGCTGTGGACAAAAACATAAATTAATGGCTAATGAATATACATAATTACATTTGTGCAGGAAAAGATGTCTATGTCTTTTGTGAAATTGAAACAACTGCTTTTTGCCCAAATTTTAAAAAGTATATGAAGTAAAAAAATACTTTGTCAGTGAATAGACTTTTTTAATTATTGAGGAATATAGGGATGAAAAAAGAAATTTTTTTGCCAAAACCTTTAAATTATGGTTTTTGAGATATTAACATTAAAGTTCCCAACTGATGACATCATGTTCCCAAAAATTTGCATTTTTTAAAAATCTGCTGCCAATCCATAATCTTTAGATTTGTATAACCCTTTAACCTCTAAGAGTGCCGAAAGATGAGTTTGTAAATTCTCCCAACTTAAGTCCATAGTGTTCCTATGAGAAGTTTGGGAGAAT
>JAOBAT010054669.1:0-28327 GCA_026413305.1 Hydrozoanthus tunicans
ATGTATATATTGATTTTCTTTTACCTTCTGTTTACAGAATATTATCTGTAATTATTTTGTGGCGAAATAAAACTGAACTGAACATTTAAGTTGACAACACGTTTATCTCGTCAGTTGGCCTCAGTCTTGCGCGTCTTGCAATATGCGCGTGGTAGCTTGGCTTTAAAAGAAAGTTTTTATTTTTTAATCTTTTTTTTTAAATATCCGCTAATGTAATTATTCACCTCATGGTCGGTGGTGAATATCCTTGTCTATTCATCTCCACTGGGTGAATAGTTGCTCACTGTTCACCTTTGGTTCAGTTCATCCGTGAAAGGAGAAGCAATGGCGTCTCGCTCTGCTGTACGTAAAATTAATAAATTCAACAGCAGGATTTGCCCTATTTCACTTTGTGTTAGAGCTGGCAAAAACACTTACGGGATTAAGCTACTAAGCCATGCCTGTTCAATTTGTTGGCTATGCTCGCATTTTCAGCTTCCCCATACATTGCACTAACATGAACTACACAACTAACAACTAACACTATAGTACTCTTCTGATATTTCCTTCTTTAAGAAAATACCGGACAATTTTAAAGATATGTAAATTAGAAAAGCCAGCCATGGTCATATTGGGGATAAACACAGCCAATTGGTAGGTTTTCAAACGTTATTCATTATTGATTAGCGTAGATTGTCAGCAAACTTTTAATTTTATGTGTGAAAAACAGCTGCCGGCTGCAGGCAGTAGAGACGACTTCAATTAACGTTTTTCTCATTGAAATTACATCTGCCACTATAGTCTTTAAAAAATATCAGGCAACATGCAAAAATGTACTTAGGAATTCATAATTGCATTTGATGACAATTTTGATTTTGATTTTCACTGGTCATTTAAAGATGATCGGCTAGTTTTCACTCATGAAGAATGTTCTGGGCCGGAAGCGTTGCAGCGAACTCAATTAATGACCATATACAAAACTTTGAAATACTTATACAAAATCTAAGTCAACCCCTTAAAAGGGTTTTCACCATCTTGAAAGCTCCTCGTTTATGTCTGGACGCAGGTTTTTGACCATTTTTCATTTAATTTAAGAAGGATGTTCCGGGGTGGTAGTCGGTGGTAGTGAACTCAATTAACAAACATATATATATATACAAGACTTTAATAGATAAAAAATAAACCGGCTAAAACACAAATGTTCCTTTACCAAATTTTCGACTTTATTACAAAAGCCTTCATCAGGACAACTTATATATATATATATATAGCGAGACGTGAAGCGCCGAGGCGCATACATCTAGTGCTAGGCACCGACCCCTAGTGGGATAGTTGTTTTAGCATTTACCAAAATATTACTATAGAAGTAGAGTTTCTTTCAAAGAAAAAAATGTAATTTTTTTTTCTACTTTTAGCACGTCCGTTTGGACTACCGCCTTAAAAGCAACTAGTAGTCTTGGGTATCGTGGGTTACGGGAGCCAATCAGAGCATGATAAAATGGATATAAAAACATTTATCGACAGATTTGGACTCAAAAGCCAAAACCGGCTTTTGGCAAAGGCCAATACCTTTTAACGCCTGCTAATCAGTATAACGCCTGCCTGACCAACTAAAGTTAGCCTCAAACTGATTGTTAATGAAATTTTAAACATACAAACAAGGCCATACACCAACAATAACAAAAACTTCAAACTTTTGTTTACTATTTTTAATAATATTTGTACTCACTAAGCCAAACAGTATAAAATGGCTGGTACCGCTTATTCTATCTTTGTTTTGTGTCCATTTTCATCTTAACATAATTACTTACATCGAGCTATTCGACGAAATTAGTTTTCTAACTAACTAAAGACAAGCATTATTGAAACTAAGTTTTAGGAATAAAGCTGTAATTTCGGGAATAAGTGTTGGACGTCGCTATTACGTCGTTTTTGATAAAACGTACAACGATCTCGCTTTTCTAATTTATTTCTAATTTGAAAATGGTGTTTTGAAGACTTCCTAACGTTGTTTACAAAACTGTTTTGTTTGTCTTCATTTCAAACTGTATTAATTAAAATTTTGGAACCAAACTTAACTCTGTTATAACATATTACTTTGGCATTTCTTTCAATATGAAACTTTTATAATCTATATCAATTTCAATCAGTCCTATTTACAAGTAAACACATTTATATTACTGCTGTTATACTTTTGGCAAAAGAAGCATTGTTTATAATGTAATAAAAAATACGGCGATTTGATATCTAGATTGTACAAAAATATCAATTGATCTAACTTTCCTATGCCAGATTTCCTATGAACTCGTTTGGTTCAATTTGGGGCTACGTCATAACCTCAAAACGCGCTCGCGAACTCTCACAGTTACGCGGCCAAGCAGGTGTGTAGTCATCCAATTTGAACCTAAATCACTTCACAAGTATAAACAAGGTGATCCGTTTCAAGCATTCATGAAGATTGTTACGCAGGAGGGACTTGGGTAAAAGAATGTCTCTCTGAAAAACAATCTCAAAAAATGTAAAAAAACAACATTTGTCGTCGATTCCATTTTTAAACTCAGGGAAAGACAAACAAATTTTTGCTGGTGCTTTCATCTTGGTTTCAAATATAGCTTGAAAATGCGGTTTCCTTTGATCTGGTTCTAATAAGAAGCTAAAAATAACAACAGATCTTTTAAAACTTCCAGAATAAACACACAGAAAATTCCAATTACCTAACGTTTTTCTTTGAAATCAACTTTCATCAATGGTAAATAACGACAAACTAAGAGGCTCTACCCCTCATAGCTTTGTTTAATCTCAGTCGAATACTGTTCACACTGTCGTCACAACAACATCAAATGACGTCAGCATCATCAGATTTGACTTGCAGATTTGTATTCTTTTCTCCAACGTCATATTTTCCATTTCGAGAGCCTCAACAAACTTGGGATCATCTACGTCGAAGCGACCGTCTGCTCGCACTGCAAATGAAAAAAATTGAGAGAAATACATAAAGAGATAAAAAGAAAAACAATGGGAGAAGGTAAGGGCCCTTCCCTTTCATATTTAATGGATTTCGATTAAACGCTCAATAAAGTTTTTTTTTTTTTAAATGACGTTCTGTAAAACTTGAAAAAAAAAAAGAATTTGTTTCGGCAACACTTCAGAGTAACAGCAATAAAATTCCTTCGATGAGGGTTGTGAACGAGTACAGTAAATCCCTGCGAGTAAGAACCTGTGTTTTTTCAAGTTAGGCTAAACAGGTTCTTACATAAAAGGTGTATAACAAAAATCTAGGGTCATTAGGTTCTTAATAGGTTCTTATTTCTAGGAAGCTCTACAATTCTGCTGATATAACTTTTGACCCCCTGCCCAACCCCCCCCCCTCCTTGAATTGCTACTATCATCAGTTGCATCTAAATTTTACTAATTTTATAATTATCTGAAATAATATATGTTAAATAGCCAGATTTCTCCATGCCCCTCAATGATTTCCATAAAATAGTTATTTTTAGAACTTAAGAACCTGAATCCAAATGTTAGGCTAATTAGGTTTTTACTTAGAGGGGGCATAACTGGTAGATTTTAGCCTGACAGGTTCTTAAAATTTAGGTTCTTACTCGTGGGGATTTACTGTATTTGTCTTTCCCGCTTTCGGAAAAGAGTGGCATGTGATTGGTTGTGTAACTGAGGTGTTTTTTTGTGTTTTTGTCATTTCGATACGTACATCCGAAGCTCCATCGTTTCTGGTCCTCCATGAGTCGCCTCTTTGCTTCAGCCAACTCCTCCTTCAGTGATTGCTGCTTTTTTCGAAGATTTTGAATACACCTTCTTCTTTCTTCAACTGTGACATCCTAGAAAAACAAACCAACGTTTCTAAAATCTACAAGCTGTATTCTGATTTGTTTGTTTTGTCCGCTTTAGTATTACGCTATTATACTGCTTGATTACACCATACCTTCTTAAACTTTATAATCTATGAGCTAAAGCTACTAAAATGTTAAGATAAAGCTTTAGCTTCAACTTCAAAAACTAACACACTTTTCAAGAGCACATTTTCCCTATTAAAAACTGCAACTTGACGCGTCATCTAGGGCTGTGTTTGCTTTGTATGATAAAAACAATTATTGACATATTTAGTTCTTAAGAGGAAATTTGACTTAGTTCACGCTTTGCATAAAGCCCAAATTTATGAAAATCTTTTTCTTTTGTATGGCTTTTAGTTTGTGAATACATACGATTTTCAATGAATCAAAAAAGCAAACTAAAACAATTAAGGGGGTAAAACTGTTTGACTACACTAGTATCAAATACGATTTTTAAACAGCGAGAGTTCACTCATATTTGTCTTGAGTTGTTGATTTAAACTTGGTTCGATAAGGGAAACTTTACAATTCGATAACGTTACCATCACCTAAGGAAACTTTGTCAGTCCCACACTTTTCATAACCTTCATGACTGGTCGAATCCTGTTGCTCTTACAAATCATAAAAAAATTGATGCGAACCTGAGAGTCCATAGCAGAGGTTATTCCACGTATAGCCTCGACATCGTCCACTTCGTAAACTTTGATTTGTACTGGCTCCTCAAATGACTTTCTTCGGAACCAGCGATTACGAGGGGATTGTCTACATGTAGGTGGTTCGGATTTGCTTCTTCGCCGTATTCCTGTCAAGATAAAAGATTATGATAAAACTGAACATGATGAAAACGACTATTCTTCCAGATTTCTTAGGTTTATTTATCCAAGAGCTACTTTCTCGAAGCTGAAAATCAACATCATCAAAATGATTTCTAGTAACTCATACGTCCTCAACGATGCCGGTTTGTGAATGATACTGTAGCTGTTGTTTTAAGAAAAAATAAACAAATTATAAGTTTTTTTTACTGAAAAGGAAAAAAAAGGATACATTTTACGAAAATTAACCCACCTCGCTTCTTCTTCGTAGTGAAAGACCCTCTCTCGCTACAGCTATCACTTGACGCATGGCTATAATCGTACCGCATACTCTCGTACCCACTGCTACTGGCCGCATCTGACCGCGAGGAGGCTGGGGTAAAAGAATATCATTAAGAGTTTACAAAGAAAAGAGTAAACACCCAAAAAAATGGTTAATGAACGTAATGAAAATGATTTCTCCTTACCTGACTTTGATCTTATCAGCGCTCGGCCGCGTGATGGTCTTGGAGCAGGAGAGTCTGTCATACTACTGTCACTCGCGTGACCACTACTATAACTGAGTGACCCTCTATCATGCCTGCTGAGAGAAGAAATAAGGGGAAGATCATTTTAACAGATTGTTTCCATGAATAAAGAATTGAACAGAGAACCCAGGTTCTTAACTCAAAAGAGAGCGTTGGTTTAGGTCATGGGCTTAGGTCATGGACCTGAAAAGTAAGGTGTGATCCAGTCGACGAAATTCAATGTATACAAGCATCTAACCTGAATATTTTGAGCTGTTCCATTTGTTCTTCTTTTATGTCAGCTGCAGGCACGTCTGGCACGGACTGTTCATCTGCTGACAACTGTGCATCAGACACCACGGGCCCCAGTGTTGTCCATACAACCTCGGTACTTCGGCATCGACTGTTTCTACATGAGGAAACCGCTGAAATTATAGAATCACGTTTGGAATTTCGTTGAGAACATGTAGCATCTTGAGTAGAAGCTATTAGTTCCGAAGACTCTGAAGTTTCAGCAACAACCGTGGCAACAAAGTCACCTGATAACCGATGATTTGACGCCTTGGCCATTGAATCTGCTAACGCCTGTATAGCAGAGGACACTGTCTCTGTTGGCGAACCGGACGTAGTAACAATGGTTGCAGCAAATTCACCAGATAGTCTGTACACACGCTTGTCGTCGCTGGCCACAGTGCTCACAGGCTCATCTACACTTGGAGGGACAAATTCACCAGAAATTCTGTACACTACCTTTGGTGGATTTCTGCGATGGCCATACCGCAATTTAAACTCGTCTTGGGGAGCATACGGTGATTTAGGAGGAATAGAAAGAAGTTCAAGTGTAGGCATTTCTTGTTCGGGTTTCAATTCAGGAGAACACAAACTAATAGTCTGTAAAGGCGATGAAGGCCTATCCGGTTTCGACGATAAGTCAGGTGTGTTTTCTTCGGTGTTAGAGAGCACGGATCCACAGTATGTCAAGCGAACGACACTAGAAACCGACTCTCTTGACTCTCTTGTATTCATTAAAGCCTCCATTGATTTTCTTTTGTTTCCTTCTTCTATATCAAAGTCATCTATAGTTCGTTCTAGTTTTGTATTTTTCTCTAACTTTTGTAAATGTAAGGAGTCTACATCAGTACCGAGAAATATAACACTTGGATGCGATCCATTGGCTGATGATGAATAAACTTTAGGAGTCGAATGACAAAGAGGCTGTGGAAATTTCTTTCTTACAGCATCGAAATTTAAAGGTTCAGTCATTACGCTGGCTGAACTGTCACTCGATTCGCCATCCATTAACTCGTGCTTCCGCAAGTTGCGGCCCGATAACGGAACGATGTCACTACGACAATCTCTTCGATCGATTCTGTTTTGTTGTCTAGGGGAACGGACAACCCTCGCCCTGTTTGAACGCGAAATTGGCTGGCGAGGACGCTGAACGTGCTGTAGTGATTCGTTATCACTAGTTTCTGACCCGGAAGACCTGGATTTACTCCTAGATATTGCCGTCTCTGGTTTTAATGGAGGGAGCATAACGTCTTGTTCTGATGAATTGTTTGGTGGACAGCTGCTAGTTCGCAATTTCCCTCGAGCCTTCTGAGGAATGAGCGGAGGCAGCATTGCATCACTTCTGTCTAAAGGTGCAGAAATACGAGGCGGCTTCGTCTGCGTTTCCGGTTTCATCTCAGTGGGATACATTGGCAACGGATGGCAAACAACAGGCGAAGACCACAATCTTGATCGCGGTTTATCGTCACTTTCACATTCCCTTAGCTGTTCCGCCACAAATTTTTCAAGTAATGACCTTAAATCTCTTTTTGTTGGCGGAAGAGCTTCGACAAACGTCGGTTCAGTGTTCAGCGTTGTAAATAACTCTTTAGAATCGTGCATTGGCTCAGGACTGTCGACGTCCACTACAATTGCTTTCTGGGAATCATCGACTTCTACACTGACAATGCTGTACGTACAACTGCTTCTGTTGTTGTTTCTGTTAAGACTGTCCCTAGAGGTGTTAACGCTCTCTTCCTGGGACGGACATTCTGGAATAGGAGACAAGGACTTGACGGACATTTCGTACTGTCTTGCAGTTTGTGCTTCATCTGCCTCGGAGTCTTCATTTGACGAGGAGTGTGGAGAAGGTACAAGATGATAGAACAGTTTCATAGGCGTTTCCATAGCAGGCGAGCGAGGAATTTCGTGATCAGACTCGGTAGTGCTTTCGTCTGAATTCGATCGGCTGGTAGGGGGAGATTTGATATCTGGGTTGATCGGTGGTTTAACTTCTGTCATTTGCTGCAACTCTTCTTCCTCCGTTGAGTAGACCTGCTCGTTGAGGTTATCTTCATCGGTAACATCTTGGGAATATTCCGTTCCCTCTATGCTGTCATAAGCACTCACTGATACAATATCTTCTTCCTCGTCCTTCATACTCATAATCAAATCATTGTAGTCGTACGCATATTCATCGTCTTTGCTTTCTCCCAATTCATACGAGGACTCTTCCTCTTCGTCAAACGGTATTGGCTGGCACAGATCTACCAAACGAGCTGTTTCAGTTCTATACTCACAAAATTTTTTCAAGTCCAGTTTTTTAATACCTCCTTTATTGCCGTCTTCCTTCGGCTGATGTTCCGTCAGAACAAATACCTTTTCGGCGGGAATAGACCCCTCGTTGCTCACACAGCGTCGTTTTCTATCTTCCAGTTGAGAACTGCGGTTTGGGCAAATGTCGATTTCGACCGAATTAATTGACACGTAACTAGAAGCTGCACTGGGATCATCTCCAACCGATGTTTCGCTACTGAGTGTCTTGTCCGTAGTTTCATCTATTTCACCGCTGCTGTTACTAGTGATGTTCCAGTCAAGATGCAACGCCTCTCCAATTGGCCCTTCAAAGTTTTTGTCAAGATTTTCGATTGACTCAATCAAACACTGACTGTTCTTGCCAAAGTAAGCAAGTCCATCCAAAGATTTAATCCTACCTCTGTGCAGATTGTTCAATGATCCACTTGAAGTATCCCCAAGGCTGTCTGTTTCTGACAATTCAAGTTCATTCAACGATAAACGACTTCTGTTAAGGTTCGCAGCAGCTTCGATCGTTCTGAAGGAGAAATTTGGTTCCTGAACCATAGCAACACCCTCCGTGTCAGAGTCACTTGACGTGCTGCTGCTAAACCGTTTTGTAATCTTACACTGCTCCTTCGTTAAAACGGAATTCGACTCAACAGTAGCAGGTAAAGTCACGGCATTCATATTTTCATCCACGTCCATATTTGGTCCAAATCTTGATGGTACGATTACAGTTTCCAATCTTGGTTTGGTAGGAGGGCTGGAACACATTTTGTCGACTTCGACTTCCGTGACGTTGCCGTCAGTATCGCTGTATTCCGTATCTTCGTCTTGGTCTGTTACTTCCACTTCCGTTAAGTCAGCCTCGGTTTCAGGTTCAACTTTGTTCTGCTGAAAACACTGTTTTTCTTCTTGTCGAAAACTATCCCCCGGTCCTAAAGAAACAGTATACTCGTCAGAGCTTGGATATTTGCTTTTCTCAGTTTGGCTCGCAGTGCCGACATCTGCTTTTGATTTGCAACTCTCAGGGGTAACATTTCTTTTGCTGCTCTCGCTTTCTTCTTCTTCGTCTTTCTCAATTACTGCTAACCTCTCTGCCAGAGCGTTGTTAGGCCTAGGAATTTCCTTTATCGGAGGAGGGCCTTCGTTATCAGTAAGCTCTCGATCGCTCAGGGCTGACCCGTCAGGACCACAATAGATAACAGTATCGCATGACTCTTCGCCAGTACTCGAGTTATAGTCCGAGCTAGCTGGCTCGCCAATGGGACAATCCTCGCGAAGCTTGTCCGAGAGAGCACTGGTTCGTAGTTTGGGCTCAGAGGCCCTGATCCTGGGTTTTCGGATACGGGCTTCGTCACAAGAACTATCTCCTCCAGATGAACTTGTACCAGAGCCCTGAGGAAAATTAGGGTTAAAACTAAGTTAGAGCCGGCTAAAAAGATAATCTTCTGTAATAAAAACAAAGTTAAGCTAAAAACAAAGAAATTAAGACGCAAAATTTAGAACTTGATCGATAAGTAAATGCAAAACGCTATACACCACTTTTTAATGAGGAACTAAAAAACGGTTTCTCTTTAAATTTAACACAACTATTTAACCAATATGTCGGTTTTTTTATTCAATTTACTCACAACCAGGCTAACCGTAAATTTCTCTTTACCTGCCGCCGGACTAAAACTATTTTTTTCTGTATGTTTTTATTTGCCTGATAGTAGTTAAGCTGTACAGTAATGTATATTTTGCCATCTCTTATTAAACACTGCTAGAAAACAAACAAAGGTATTCGTTGCTTATCTTAACCTTGCACCGCTAATTCCACTGTCTTTTCATAAGCCGAGAAAAATAAATAAATTTTAGTCTAAATCTTTTTCCTTTTAAGGCAAAACACAAAGACGGCGAACTTTGTAAACATGTTTTTTGTATACTCTTAAAAGATGGATTGGACTTGAGGCTACTTTTTAGGGAACTTTTTAAAGCCAAAACAGCATACTATTAAGCTTTATAATTCAAACTTCTCCATGCTGAGACTGTTTCTTGACGATACAAAAATACTGGGAATCACAATCCCACAACTTCTAAACAAATATTACTTCGGAAAATTTTTTTTCACTTTTGAACGAGTAAACCATAGCCGAGGAAAGAACTTCGCATATTTGTGCTTTCTCCACGCCTTGGTTGTTTGCAGCAAATATTGTTAAAAACAAAACGTACTAAAGAACAAATTCTTCTAAACAGCAACAAGAACTCGCTTACACGCGAATGTGTCTCAATTCAAATGTGGCTTTAAAGAACTGATCAAAGTTTTTACCCACCAACACTTGTTTGCGTTATCGTCTGATCAAAGTTTTCGAGCGAAATCTAAATTTTAAAGCTGTTTCTTTAGACTAAAAACAAAAAACACTTATTAAGATTTGGTCTTCTAAGCGGAAGGACTCTTAAGAAACCTGATTGGAGTTTCTAGATTGAGTTAAAATATGTTTTGGTTTTGATGACCGTTTCGAAAATTGTTTGGACGGAAAAGGAATCAAAGATTCTTTGTTTATAGTAATTTAGCCTAGTCCATTTATAAAGTTATAGAATACTTTGAATACAGGAAATTAGGCAATGTCGAGTTTGCGTACTTGCGTCATTGATCAAAGCATTCACAGAGCAGATGGTTTGGATTGAAGCTCAAGGATCAAAAACATGTTTTTCGGCAACGCCAGAAATAGATGCACTTCAAAAATGTTTTTAGTAAGGGGCCACAAAAGTAATAAATTACGGTTTTAAAGTAACTTTTTTTGGCAATTTACCTTTCCTTTTCGCTTCCGAAGACGATGTAACCTGGCCGCAAGTTGAACCGTGGCAAGTGTTTCGTTGTAGAATGGTAACGAGGGCGACACATGGGCCATCATTGTTGTGCGACAAGATGGATTCCCGATTGACTCTTGAAGTAAACGGGTTATCTTACTGGTTCTGAAATTTCAAGAAACCTGGTGAGTCATAATGGCAGCAGAAAACTGCAACCGAGAGGCCGTATAGCTAAAAATCTATGTATTAAATAACTTGAGACCAAAGTGGAACACTATCATATATGCCGCTTGGTTAGCCTAGTTGGTAAGGCGCCAGTCTTTCGTGCGGGAGGCCCGGGTTCGATTCCCGGTGCCTCAGGGTCTTAAAATAATCGAGGAGAAGGTACTGCCTTTGCTCCAACATCTGCAAAAGGTTAGACCTTCGCGTCTTCTCGGATAAGGACGTTAAAATGTAGGCCCTCGGAGTCCAGTAATTGGGTTGTAAAACCTGTTGGGTTCTCCGACTACCTAAGAGTAGTGAAGCTAAATAAATAAATAAACTATGCCAGTTATAGGTTTCTTCTGGGCTTTTTAAAAATGGTGTTCATTTATTAGCGTTCTTCTATCTATTCACTCACTTCAACTTTTTCTCTTCTCCTCATAGAAGAAGAAACCAGCTAGCATACAATTACAAATGCTGCAATGAGCGGCGGTTTGGCTAACCTCCTTATTGTATATTGAGCGATAGACAGCGAATAGCGAATTTGCCGGCATTTTCAAACAAAAACAATGTCGGACTCTTTAATCACTCGCCTTTATCAATTTAAATTCAAAGGTAGTATATACTAGTTGGTTTTTAACAAAACAGTTAAGACTGCTCGTTGTCTTTTTCTATTAATCTAATATTCAACTCCTTGCAGTTCGCACCTCGTTGACTACTGACTCAAAGAAAACTCCATCTCGTTGTCTAATTGTTTACAATTTTTTTCTTCTATTTCGATTTTCTTTCGTTTTCTGTTCATTTTTTCTTTTTGTGTTAAAACTATCTTAACCCTTTTTCGTGTTCTATTGGCTTCGTTTATTTAACTAAGAATTTTTTTTATTGATCACACAAATTCTCAGTCAACACCATTTTTAACTCGCGCTATGAATTTACTCGCCTTCTATTCTCTTAGTGTTTCTCCGGCCATTTGACTCACCTGTGTGGCACATGTTTTGCGCCGTTGATAAGCGCAATGATAACATTGCCCAATCCTGAGAGAGACATACTGCTAGCCCCGCCCTCCTTCTTAGTGTACCCCTCGCAGCTCGCTAGATCGACCAAGTGTAGACGTGAACGGCCTCCGTGTACTGAAAACGACGAAGAACAACTATTCATGAAATGAACAAGGGATTTAACCAGTAATCTAATTATATTTCAAAACATAGCATTAACAATCAATAAGACTCCAAACACTATAACAGTCGGGAATCCCGCCTTACGGCCACCTCGTTAATACGGCCTTCTCGTTATAACAGTCACTTTTTGTTTGGTCCACTGGTCGAATGGCCACACTTTTTTGTATAACAAACTCACATTAATACGGTCACCCCGTTAAAGCGGTCAATTTTTTCTGGCCAAGAGGTTACCGTAGTAACAGGGTCCCATTGTTTCATAAATTGTATTTAGCACAAACATGTATCATTGTTAACTCTATTGCTAGTTACTGTAACTATGTATTGGTGTAGCAAGGTTCTTAAAGAAAGAGATCGGTGCGTTTCTACTTCAACGCAGAAAAAACCTTCTACAACTTTACCTCCGCCTGCATTCTTAGAATTCTTATCCACTCTGTACTGGTACAGATGAATTGTGAAGAACATGTGGGAGTTCATGGTTTCCTCCCTCTCGCTATCAGTTGCTGTGAAAGTTTGGGGGAAAAATACCGGTCAGAAAAACACGAACATATATTAAAGGTATTTAGATTGGCAGTATGTAAACTAGTGGATGAGTAGGTCACTACTAGCCGTTGTTTAGGTATGTTGCAGTTAGAAAGAAAGTATATGCTTTTGTAGGCAAAGGTACTCAAAAAGATGGTCCGGTTGGGGAAGACTTTGAGTAGCAGAGGTTAATAACACAGTAGATACCACATCTTCTGAGCCAGCATTTAAGACTGTAGGCCTGTTGGCAGGTATGTCGACTAGCAGATGTTAAGGTGCATTCATAGGCAAGTAGACAAATAGTGGCGTCTTAGGTTAAACTTTAGGTAGGTAGATTGGTCGGTAGGCATGTAAAAGTTAGAAAGATCAATTGTTAAACTAGCTGGTATATAGTTTTATTAGAGAGGCGTACATATACAGGTTATCTTTCATGGTGGATGAAAATGTAAATGAGTAGTCAATTAGAACCTCAATTATCATCAAATGAAAACGATGCTACCCTCTCTTTTGTCATATTCACGTTATTCTTTCTACCTAGCTCTTCCTATCGTTATATTTTATTTACCTTAATCACGTTCATGTTTGCTTTTTATTAGAAAAATGATGAAGATTTAACTTACCGTTCTTGTCGTTTTTAGGCCTCGTTCTAGCAGCAAGTGCCGCGTCAAGGTAATAAGCAGCTTTCTCAGCACTGGATGCCCTCAATTCACTGGAGTTCATCAACTGTTGTTCAATAGGCGAAATATTAGCAAAACACAAAATCTGCAAGAGTTTTTGCTGGTAAGGCCTTGCAAATGTTTTTTTAGGACGAATTTCTCATTATTTCACAATGAGTACTATAGTTGTTGAAATGGTAACCAATTGTTGATTAAGGCAGGAGTAAACCCAAGCCTTTGTTGGATAGTAAGGAAATTGAAAAAGATTTTTGAATGAGAAGAAATTTGAGAAAGATCAGCAAACTGTTCCTCCTGGCAAGTGACTTTGGTTCGAGAACGGTTTTACGATTTTACATCAAATATTAACTTCAAAATTAATTTTTAAACTTCCCAAAAAATAACCAAACTCAAAATAATCTTTAAAAATACTAATCTTCAAAAAATGAAATAAAACTCAAAATTCAAGCTGATTCCCCTTCATACCATCTGTGTTATAAGCGATACGATTCAAACCATGGACGGAGATATCGTAAGAAACATGAGGAAAATTGGCCACAAAGCGCGCTTTTGGTGTACTCCCGCCTTAAGAGGGTTTACGGTTATATATGCGCACAAAAAGAACATTTTGTAGAATGCAAATTAATTGGTATACCTGAAGACCACCGTTTCTGTCCTCTCTCAGGAACACACTTGGGTTTGGAGTATCGGACGTAGTACTTTCAGAACCTGAAGTGTAAAGCATTAACAAGTGGTTAGCGTTTTAAAAAGAGTTTAGAGTAAAGAATAATAAGTAAAATCATTCGGCTTCCCGAATAACCAATTGCTGGTTTTCACGTGACGTCATGGCGGCCATGTTGGTGCTTTTGAACAAAAGAATTTGGATCATTTCTTTTGTTTGGAGCACCAACATGGCCGCTTGATCTTTTGTTTTTGGTGTCTCTAGGGAATGGTTGCAACCCAAGAATAGCCCTAGATTAGCACAACCAACCTGAGCTTTGCTCTGCTAGTAAATCCCTCATGTTCTCCGACCTTCCAACAATTTCAACGGCGGAGACTCGAACAGAGAACCTTGTACCTGTTCTGTAAAAAGATGAAGATAACAGTTGTGTTAAAGGTTTTGTGTAAATGAATAATCACGCTGACTATGAATCTGCTTTAGACAAACTGGTCAGTCAAATGAGTTGACAGCAATCGTAGAATTAAAGAGGTTGTACTTACTTTTGTCTTTGTTCGCTTATAAGTTTGAAAAGCCAGGAGAGTGAGGACGGAATTATTCCAAAATGCTGCTGGTCATCTCTTCCAACCATAGAATACGTTTTGCCTGCAAAAAAACATTGAAGGACCTTCAGCTTTAAGCAGCATGGCATGAGGCATGCAAAGTTGCTGGAATGCTGGACATGTAAAATGAAATGCATTTAGAATGTTCTTGGCAATGCTTTTAAAATCAAAACAAGACCTTTAGATGATTTGAAGTATATAAACATCACACACAGATTGTATCAAATTTTTAAAAAAATAAGTGTACACGTCTCAAGAAGCCAATTTTCTGCATTAAAAACGCATCTTTAGAAAAGCTACTTAATTTAAGGTAATCATACGTAAATCGGAAATTAAGTTACAAACAGTTTTCAAAGGATACATTTAAATATTTACTATACCTTATACTTATTATTATTATTATTATTATTATTCAATCTTATAATATTTAAGGTGTTTGCGAATTTTATTGAACATTTCAAACTTAGTAAGAAATTTTGTATGTATTTTTTATATATTATTATTATCATTAATATTTTACGTAATTAGAGCTTCCTTACAGGTGAAAAGCCATGTACATGAACATGCTGTAATAAATTCGTTATTATTATTATTATTATTATTACTAGTATTATTATGTTTTTATTCAAGAATTTAAAAAGACAGGTACTGACAGAAGATCAGTGTAAGGCCTGGGACAAACGTCGAATTTTTCATGAGTTGAACTAAATTGTAGTTCGTGTTGACCCAAATCAATTTATTCCGAGTGCTCAGGTCAAGCGTCGAACTTAATTAAACAAACCAAATAAGAAAACGTTCTATCCGTCTTAAGTTGATGGATAGAACGTGTCAGTCGATCGAAATAGAATCGGTCGAGCTTAATCGGGACAGACGACGAACTTATCATGCACTTAATTGCTCAATTTAGTTTGACTCATGAAAAATTGGTCGTTTGTCCCAGGCCTAAATAGCCACATTATCATTTTTTAATGGTTCATAGCACGCTTGCACAGTGCTCGTTTGTTGAAAATTTCTCACCAAGGCCAGCATGACCGTAGACAAAGATGCAGCCATCTGTGCCATTAACAACCGCTTGCAGGACATCTACTGTTGACCGCGAGGACAACTCCATCTGTAAAGAGAAGTTTACACTTATAGCAAAAGATAGTAAAAATTGAACATTTCGATGTTACATTCTGTTTCATTGCCCTTTTATGGAATTCTCAGAAATCGATTTTTTTTTATTTCGAGTGGGAATCAGGTCTCGAAAGTAACAATGCATGGTGCAAGTTTTCCTGCATTTTTGTGAAGAGTAGAGGAAAGTTGGTTAGAAATATAAACGCATTCTGTTTACCTTCATCTTCATCTCTCGACTGGCTGCAAACAGTCAAGTTTGGAGTATTTTTGTACATTTTGGACTAAAAAGGTTCTTACTAAAAGGGGGTTAAACAGATGAGAGTTTCCGCCTTGCAAGCTCGTAAACGCGGGCTTTCCTTATAACTCTACGATCTTATGATTGTGGGGTAAGAGTATTCTGCTGACTGCTCACTTTAAGCTAAGGGAGTAGCTCCCCTTTTGATACTAACCTGAGAGGTATCAGATTCAAAAATAGCATCATAAACAAACATCTTTGGAGCGGCAACGCCCATCTTGCGATGCGTCTGTGACACGTGACCAACAGTGGACGGGTCGTAGAGCGTCACCTGTTTTCTCTTAGTGTCAACTTTCATGAACGACCCCTTCTCCCCGGGAAAACTTGGACCAATTCGTAACATCACTTTAACCTGAAGTGAACAGAAAGCAACGAGACTGTCAATGTTTTAGGTTTCATACTTTAATTGACAAAGCTTTTTCGTAAGCCAGAACTTTGCCCCTAGTCACACGCTAAACGTTGCCTCAGTCTGGTGCAGGGGTGGTCAGCGGAGCTGCGCAAACACATACAGTTTTTTCGGGGACGGGAACACTCATAATGAGTCACAAGCTCACCTTTTTCATGTAAGCAAGTAAGGAGAAATTTGCTTTTTACCTTCAGCCAGTGCTGAACAATTTATCATACATGAAAGTTCTGTTTATGATCGGTTTCAATATCTCAATACAACTATTTAGTTAACCGCATTCCATTAACTATGAATGGAATATAAAACACGTTTTTATATTCAACTTCACTTCAAAGGAATCTTAAAATTGGCTAGTGAAAATAAAGTGTTTAAATGAAACAGCTGAACATTAATTTGCCGTAGATCATTATAACACAATCACAAAAAGTCTTGTTTATAAAGAAGGCATTGGCTTTTTGGCCCCTAGTTAGAAAAATGGTTCAGCACTTGACAGAAAAGTTTCTTTCAGCACAGAGGCTTAATTGTCATTTGTCATTGCAGCATGAAACCAAGAGAACTTGAGCCGGAAAAATATACCCTCTATGCTTGACGGAGATAAAAGTTCTTCACGTACGTTAAATTTAACGGTTGTTCCCACTGGTCTCAGGTGGATCAAATTTCATTAAACTATTTTAAGTTGAATTCAGAAGCTCTTCGTTATCTAAGCTCTTCGTTAGTGAGCCAATATACTATAAGGACTATGTCTAAGACCAAAATATTTTGTCCCATAAAGGGAGTATGTGGAAGGGGAGACAGTGGTTGTTTTGAATGGACTGAAGACGACAAAAACCCAATGGCCTGTTGCATAGGGCAGGAGAAAACTTCTGTGATACAATCACAGGAAACAATTAAGCACAGCTTTAACACTTTCAGCCCTCAAAAAGAAAAATGTTTGTTGGTAAATTCTTCTACTGGGGTCTATACTTTTTCATGTAAGCAATTAAGGAGAATTTTGCTTTTCATCTTCAATCGTGTAAGGAGAATATAGATGCTTATAAACTGACTGGCACTGAAAGGAACTGAACACTGTAAACGAAATACACTCTCTAGTATACTTTTACCTTCCCATCCGTCCTCTTTATACCAGTCTTAAGTAGGGTTGGAGGTACAGCTGGACTGTTCAGACGCAATGCTTCCTTAAACTTAGTTGGAAAGGGGTAGGGCAGCGCATGCGCGTGGGAATCACTCTGCTTGTACCGCGATCCGTGCATGCCATAAGCATCTGGGACGAGGGGGACTGAAGGAACATCTTTGTAAGGGTGACTTTTCTTGTGCTTTTTCTTAGAGGAGATACTGAGCTTTTGGGCCGCCCTATAAGAAACAATCATTGTCAGTATGCAAGCACGATTCGATGAACAAAGTCATTAGCAACTTGCATGAGGCAATACTTTTCTGTAAACTTTAAAAACAAGATAAGTAAAGAACTCAAATGCAAAACTGCCGGATAAAAAATAATCCAAAACATAATGTTCATAATGACAGCACGTTTAATATACTTAATTATTTAAAACAAAAGAACGTCGTTAACGAGAAAAAGAGAAACGTTTGTTATTCATAAAACCATAAAGTAATACCAACACTTGGAACAAAAAACCTTGCATGTTTTGGTAATTCAGCGAGAAATCGAAGGCTACCTCATTAAAGTGGTTTTCTTCAAAATCTTTGCCTTCTTTTCAACATTAAGAGTAAAATCATTCCTTTGACCTTGTTTACACTAGCATCGTCGAGTTACCTGACAATAAAAAGCCTTATTTCCGCTACAAAGGTTGTTTTGTTGTTTCAAGAATTATCTCCGGAAATTTACCCCGTTTGCTACAACCCAGGTTGTTAATAGGGTAGGAAAGCTGTTTACTTGTGTTAGTAAGTTGGAGCAGAAAAATCTGACGTGTGAATAAGGTAGTGTTTACAGTAAATGAAATATTAAACAAACAGTGAATCACAATTACATTATCTATCCGTTCGCTTTTTGAGATAAAACAAACTAATATGTATTTTGTATATACATATATTCCGTCAACGTCTGTCAGATATGGCTTAACTCGGCATTTTGAAATGAAACCAATGACGAACACCAAAAACGATGGTAAATACCAAACATACACTAAGTACCTTATAAACATTTTCTCTTCAGAGTTTCTCTATTAGAAACTACACCATGCATTGCTGTAATCATTTATACTCACAAGATGAAACCTAGAAAAGACAACCTTAACAATATAGCATAACTACAGTATCTACTGTCATCCACTATACTTGAAATAAAACAATCGGTTATACAAGTTATGTACAAACAAAAACTTTATTTATTAGATTTAGTCCCGCCCAAGAGACGCCGAGATAAACGCTTTTGCTTGTTTCTTGTTTCATTTTAACACCGGCCACAAAACTTCTTTAAAACTACTTGTTTCAACTTACACGTATTGGCAACTTTTCGTTCCAACCGGCTTGCATATTTCTACTTACTTAAATAACCGTTACGGCACAGCTTGTGGTATAAGCAACTTGATGCCGAAGTCATTACAACAAAGGTTTTTCTTATTTTTTTCTAGAAAGTATAGAAAAGTAGAAAAATAACAGAGAATCATAGCGGAGAGCAACTCTTTTAGCGATCAGCTGTGATATTTCTTTCTAACTTCTTTCTAAGCTCTAGGAAGCCTATTCTGTTTCTAAAACATACCTATAATAGAATATTTTTGCAATCGGATCGTACATGAGAAGTATTGGCTGCTCCTTCGCAGTGCTGAATAGAATATAAAACGTTTAAACAAAGAACAAGAAAAAAATCAAATGATCGGAAGTGAAATTTCACGTTCTCGTACCAGTCGTCAAACGAGCTTTGCCCTTGCTCCATATTTAAAGGATTTGCCTCCCAAAAAACATTTGTGAATAGTTATTTCTGCTCTTTGTTGTCTTCTCGCTACATGCTTCAGCCAACGCCAGCTTTTTGCGTACTATCAAACATTTTAGTCATAAGCCAATCAGTTAACGAATGACAATGACCTTGTGAATGCTTTTATGCTCCTATCTTGAAGACGTTGAGACAAACTGCCAATCAAACAGACAGTCGAAAAGAAAAGAAAAACATTAGAACACCGAACAAATTTACACACTTGATCGCTTTTAGAAACCAAACAGACACCCTTTAAAGCCATACGAAGACAATGGGCTGAACTTCGTAATGAACTATGCAAATTACCTTATCAATTGGATTTGTGAAACGTGATTGAGAAAAGATGTTAAAGTAAGCCTAGAGAGCGACTACTAACTGCTTCCAAGGCAAAAATCGTTTGCTCTTGCCAATCAACGGACTAATTTCCACTTAAAATTAGAAAAAATAGCCAGAAAACTAGTTCCCTTCACAATGATACAAAATTTAATTGACTGAAAATAACAGAACTTCGGACAGATGTTTGTTGACAAGGCGGTCCCACTGGCTGTTTTCAGAAACACCTCTGAACAAAAGCTTCGCAGCGAATCTTGAATCCAATCTAAAATGCTGGCGTATCATATCTTTTCAGCAATTTTTAGATCTAAAGTAAACACGAAAGCTTTATTCGAAAGCAAAACTACTTTCTTCTGCTGTTTAAAACTAACTTTTTAAAGCAAAAATCATATTGGGTGAAAAAGTGGGAGGGATAGTTTTATGCAAATGCTACAGTCTTCGACTTTCCCAGTAAAAATATCTTTGTTCGTTAATCTCAAAATAAAGACTTTTACAACGTTGACTACGTAAAGCGTTTCTTTCAAACTTTTTTTTCATTGTAGGGGGCCAACATAAGTACACAAAACCATGTTTGTTCCGCCTAAAGTCATTCTTTTTCACCGCTGAGACTTACATAATCGGAATAAATCACGTACTTCCTAGCTACGTGCTATAAAATCTACTCTAAACACAGAGCTGCACAATTTATAGTTTATTCCTATTTCTAAATGGTATTGACTCCCAAGACCCTTTAAAAATCATCAAACATTTTTTTCCTCTCCAAATGAAACAGCTCTAAAGAAATAATACAACTTGATCGAGAAGAAGGATTAAGAAAATGAAATAACACCGGGCTAGAACTGAAAGAACTTTCAATATTGAAACCATAAAATCGTCTTCAACTCTGTGTTTTACTAGCAAAACAAAGGTCATCTACTTCTATACGTGCTGACAATAAGCTATATAACTACAATTGAGAATGCGTTAACAATATTTTCACCGGAAAAATATTCTAAACAACAGACAGTCGCATTTATGAATGGATATGCGGTCATCTTTGTGAACTATAAAACTCACAGTTTGCTTTTGTTGAAAGTTTCCGAACAGGTTTGTTTTTCCCGAGAGAGGAATTTTAAAAAAGCAAATGAGTGGGCTAAAAGATTTATGGTAGCTATCAAAACGCCGCTAAAAATTCACATTTAATGTATTAATATAGGTTTCTGAACAATTGATGTTGCAATCCAAATCTTGCCTTTTGCTGCAGCTGGAAGGCTATACAATGATGCAAAAGACAGTAGATGTTGTTCAAGTCTTTTATGCCGGTATGGCTGTAGACATCTTTAAAAGTTTGCCAAAAAAACTTTACTTATTCATGGCGTTTTGGAAAGCCTAAGTCTATGATTATCAAAAATGCGTCCATGTGAAGAAACATCTAATTTATCTGTTTGTCTGCTGTGTATTATAAATGGCTCTAGTATGATAAATTAAAATCTCCACAAGAAAAAGCTTTTCAAACGAAGCCCTGTTTACCCCGAAAGACATGAAACACGACTTCGTTTGTTTGTTTGCAGAGCTACGTAAAGTATTTGTATCACTATCATGGAACTTGATCTGTTAGGAAGGGATTTTAAAAAGACTATCATGGAACTTGATCTGTTAGAAAGGGATTTTAAAAAGAAGAAAAATATCGTTGATTCCATTAAAAATACTTCTTTTGGTTGAGGAGGTATTAAGGTTTTTCAAATCTGCAAATTACAAGTTGTGACGTCAAAGTCGAGAATCCACAAAGGGAAAATTCAAAAACAACTGTTACCTCTATAACATGCACGTGTTTGTGTTTGTATTAAAGTGCTGGCATTTAAAGAAATTATCATTGTGTTTTGGCGACTTTGACGTGACAACTTTGCTAATTTGCATGTTTGAAAAACCTTAATACCTTAGCAGCCAAAAGAGTTATTTATGTTCTTCTTCTTCAAAATCCTTTTCTATCAGACCAAGTTCCATGATAGTGATACATACACTTTAACGATTCGGCGAAAAATCTAAGACTTTACTACTTGTATGATCTCTTGGCTGTGCACCGCGCGATAAGTTAAAACTTAAGTGATGGTAAACCGTTCATTATTATTATTTTTATTATTATTAATAGTTGTAGTAGTAGTGGTATAATTATCATCATTATTGTTATTATCATGGTTATTCTTTTGATTATCATTATTTTTGATTATTATTATTACTAATATTACTATCATTGTTATCCTTCAGATTAGGACGGATCTCTTTAAAGTTTTATGTTTTCTTAAAAGTCTATAGCTATTTATGTAAAGTCAACTATTTTTTCTTGGTACCTCTCTTTGCATTCATGTCCTCATTCCGTCAGTCAGTCTGGCTGTCGTGTCTCGTCTCCTTCGTTTAATTATCCATACATTTATTCATTTGTTTATCGTGCATCGCACGTTCGTTCGTTTGCTTCTATCTTTCTATTCATTCATCCATCCATCCATTCATCTATCCTTCCATCCATCCATTCATCACTCCACCCTCCATCCATCCATCCATCCATCCATCCATCCATCAGACTGTCCGTCCGTCCGTCCGTCCGTCCATCCACCCACCCACCCACCCACCCATCCATCCATCCATCCATCCATCCATCCTTCCATCCATCTATCTAACTCCATCCACCAATCCATCAACAATCAATCCACTCCTCCATCCATCGACTCATCTACACCCTTCCATCCATTCATCCATCCATTCACCCATCCATCACCCACATTCAGGACGTACATTACTCTGGTTCCTGGATTGCCAGGTCCTCCTTGGAGATGGCAGTATGAACAAATTTGTGAAAGTTAAGCAACAGGGCCGAATAATTGAGAGCTTGATTAGTGATAATCCCGGATAAACTCTACATGGACTTTGGCAAATCAAAATTTGGAAAACACCGCCAAGGTCTCAATTTTTTGGGAAAATCGAATCGTTCGAGGAACAACTCACCTTGCAAAGAATGACGGGGATGCGTCTTCGGAGCGCGTAAAACCAACTGTAGTCCCCCCTGGCTCAGCCCCATAGCTACCTTGGTATCGCAACTTATCAGCGCGACGGATCAACTGGTCAGCGTTCGGGCCCGCTAAATATCCGGGAATGTTATAATAAGCCATGAACTGGGACTCCTCAAGTGTGGTTACCATGGCGATGGCTTCCCTTTTTAGCTGATCCAAGTCTGTTGCACACACGTCACAACGGTCGTGATGCCAGGATTTCATGTGAGTCTCGGGCATGCGGATTTGATATGCAATGCGTGACGACAAAGCTCCCTGGGAAAAATAGGAGAATTTCAATGTTGATAAGCTCTGAAGAAGAGAAAAGGTAGCCTCGAGATTATGTTTATAAAACTACGTTAAATACCTTCGAATTGATAAGATATGCCTTACTATTTTTTGTTATTCATTTCAATAAAAAATATTCATTCGTTTTATATGCATGCATTGCATGTTTTACATGAGTTGCAAGCAGCTATACTTCAACTAAACTATCATCTAACATTTTCTTTTCCTTAACCAGAATATAAGATGACAGAATAATTTGTGTTAACATCCATTCCATAAAGCATTTTTACATACAAACTAACAGAAGGCAATAACTATACGGATTCACTTTTCACCTACTTACATATGGGCTGACTTCTTTCACTAGCGTAAATGAAGTTAAGATTGACCAGTTTAGACAACCGTTCAATTGAGCCCGAGGCTAAAGCATCTGAATTTGCAATTGATTTGTTTCCGTTCTGTCGGCAAGAGTTGTCCCCTGGACAGAGAAATATTGAAACTCGGCGACTTGCCGTCGCCATCGACTAGACAAATGAATGATCTTTAAAACGGCAACCAGCTTACAAACAATAAAACGCTCCATTTTATCAAATGTTGATGAGAAACTATACCGTAGGCGTACGTTTGCTGAATGCCGGAACTTCACACATGCAGTAACACAATATTATAAGTTAACACAGGAAACCGTGCTTCCATTCTAAAATCAAATGTTTTCGGAAATCGAGTTTGTAGTTATGAATGGGAAAAAGAATAGGGCGGTCAAACGCTATACCAGTTGTTTCTGTTTTTGTTATAAACTGAAGGTGAAAATCTGGTGTGAAAATGACGCATCATGCAATGCCTTTGTCGGGGTGGTAACGCTATGCGTGTTCCGACAGAGCGTGACATGAAGCGTGAATATCAATGCTGGCATCGACAACCATAGTTCAAAATAACTCAGCCGGCACGTCATTAATCCTAAAGCGTGACGCTAACGAAGATTATATACATGCATTCCTTTTTGACTCAAATAATGCGGTAGCCCAACAAACTAAAATCAACTCAAAATCAAGAAAAGAACATATTCTAGTACTTTATCGAGTGAAAAAAGAAATGGTATTGGTACAAGTATTTTGATCAAATTCTACGTGTATAGTGTAAAAAGCACGGTTTTTGAAATGTTTTAATGGAGATTGCGACCACACGAAATACGTCTTCTTAACTTTCCGTAAGTAAAAAGACTCAATTTTGTAATGTCCTCATTTAAAGTAGATAAATCTTTGTGTGAATTATTTTCAGAAACATTATTTCCTAATGGTGTTTTTCTGAGCCTTCATATTTTTTCGAGCGTCATAGTGCGGATAGCAAAAATATAAGTTAAAACGAAAACATGTCGCGTACATGTGAGTGGTGCCGTTACATTTTACATACAAGAAAACATATTCTTTAAACCAGAGAACAAAATTAGAAAACTAGGCAAAGCTTATTCCATATATTTTTTTGCGCATGGCATTCGGTGCTTACAGTTGACATTTTTGGTAGTGACGTATCTTGCGGCGTGATGCATAACGATTTACGTCATTCTCGGATTAAGCTTCCATTAAAAAAATTTTTTGCTAAAACGTTAAAATCTGATAAATTTACTTACAATTAGCGTAACTTAGACTGGTCTTACTATAAAAGGAATATGATCATGGCAAAGTTAAATGGTATGCCGAAAATGAGACAAAAATTAAAATAATAAGTACTTTGTTTATATGAATGAAAACAAATTTGGTTTAAATTCAAAGCCAGCAGCTAGCAGCTGAGATAGACGTTTTTCTTGGCTAAACAGTTGGCCCAATCCATTAATTTGCAATCAAGAAGCGTAGGCCGTATCCATAAATAACGAATAAAACGTGCTTGCTAGTTCATGTAATTTGGCGCAGACGGTTTCTCTCATATTTAATACTTCTAGTTCTTCGCTTACTCACTTACACAGTACGGGTAAGCGAAGAACTAGAAGTATTAAAAGAATAAAATGTGTCCGCCGTGAATCGCTTGTTCACAAACTTATTAGGAATTCCACGAGGTTATAATTAAACTGCATAAACTTTGCCAAGTCCCTTCATAGACACCGAAAAAAACTAATAACTTCAGCTTACTAAAATGGCAAAACCTCTGTGCAATATGTCGTGATTCCTAGTCTGTTAAGCTGTTAAGCTATGCTACATATAATCGAGGTAATGTCAATTTTAGAAAGGATATGCGGATTGCATCTTATTGACTTCAGTTATGTCAGTACCTTTCCACGTACGGGGTTAGTAGGTTGTAAACTCATACTGGATCCGGCAAATCTAGCTCTAACTGAAAGCCCCGCGCAAACGTAGGCATCTTGGAGTCGAATCAACTAACCTGCATGAACAGGTTTACGAGTGCCGTAAATTCCTTCACAGCGTATCTCTGCAGAGTCCTTTATTCACCACGGTCAAGAAATTGTTAGCTTGTAACAAACTATGTGCGCTGACTGTTTTGTAACAAACAATATGGGCCTGCTGTTGTCAAAACACTTACGTATGCATGACATGTTTTTTGACTAATTTCAATAAGAATATGTGTCTGTCTGTCTTTCTGGCTGGAAAGTCAACTACCGCTGTTTAAGAAGTTCTCCGCCACTTGTGCTTGCTCTTCAAGCCGGTCTCAACCTCGCTACTCGTTTATGCTCTTAAGTTCAATGAATACGATCCTAGGTCTTCAACAAGTCGTAGCATAACAACGAGCCTTCCTTCTCAAACAGTGACAGTTGACCCCGGGATTCAAATGATTGAAGACTTGAAAACACCGATAAACTGCACCATATCAACTTTGACATTAAAGAAAACTGCAAGTTTGCAATTTAAAATTTATGGTCAGAAATGAATTCAAGCAAAGCGGAACCTTTACTAAGATTATTTTTTTGAATAGTTGAAAGCCGTGTTTATGTTTAAACACCTCAAAGAAACTATGCGCAACCTTGAGGATGAACTCACTAGAATGTACAGATTGATATACATTTTTATCCATAAGGCATAACCTTATATGTTTCAAAATTTTTATGAAGAAAAAGTCACCTGCCATATATAAATTTCTCGGTTTGCCTGAAATTAAGAAGAATACCGTTTTTTCTCTAATTTCAAAATTGTGTTTGTCTTTCGTTGCCAAAGCAAAGTTAAATGCCACTTTTAAGTCTAATCGGCTGCTGAATGACTCGATTCTCGAACGGATGATTTTTAAAAATACTGTCTATTTACTTGAATCATAACATTGGCGCGCTTAAGACGCAACTAATTTCCATATCAAATACATATTCCCCTAAATTCAGAAAACTCAAGTTACAACAGGGAACAATAATTTCGGTTGTATTAAAAGTTCCAGGATCCTAAGGCTAAGGACCTCATATAGTATTCATAATTGGCAAGATAATAACATAGTTTTTTTTAAAAAAAAGGCTGCTCCCGTGCGTTATGACAGTGATACATTGGTTGCAAACTTTGATCGCGGTATCCAAGTACTGGCTTGCGAGGTAATAAAAGGATATATTGACCAATCTCTAAAGCTTTTATTATAATAGCGAGATCTCTAAAGCTTTTATTATAATAGCGAGAGATTTAATACAAGAACTCAAAACAGTAAAAACCGTAAGCCGCAAATACTAAATCTTTAAGAGACACTGATAATTATAGAGTTCAAGCTTCTCGTGGTTCGTCAGAGGACCTCAAGGCGCCAATGTCCTGCAGTTCTTTGTTTATATGGAAATACACTTCCTAAGAGTCGAGATGGCCATTCAATAAACTGCATTGCTAGGCGGGACACCATAATCCTCACCTTTTGATTTTGATCAATACTTTCTTTTCTAATAGCGAGTCGTTAGCACAACCCAGATTGTTATCTTTAAATTAAAAGGAAACAGCTTCACGAAAGAAAACACGTATCAGTATTATAGCCGTAAAGAAAATCTTAATTGAACTTAAACGATTTTTAAAAAAATACGCACACATAAACATATATATATTTATGTCTCATTATATCACTCGTCTGCTGTGAAAACCGACCATGTGTGAATGGAAGTGTTCAATAATTATTCGTCTTAGTAATCCTGATGCTCCATTACCGAGATAAGATATCGCAAGGATAATGAAAATTGAATGTTAAATAAAACTGCAACATGGCAAAAGATTATTGTTTTCTAAATATGTGATGAATATCCCTGACACGTTAAAGAGTTGATAAGACTGATTGAGTACGTGTTTTAGTTCGATATGGCTGCTGGGTTTTGTGTCAAAAAAAATTTCAGACAAGGTTGATATCCATTCAGACCTTATCTATGAGCAATAAAAGGCTTGAAAAAATAATTATTTAGAAATAAAATATAAGTATTATGAAAAAAAAAACTTGCTTTGATGCCAAAATTGCAATCATTTGGTTCATGGTATTATCTTTTTTAAACTAAGAATACGTTGGAACAGACACTGTGCGGCTAACACGTGCAGTGGTGTGACTTACGATTCAAATCGCAAGAAATTTAATTTGCTCGGCTACGACATCTCTAGTTTTATGGTTCTATTGAGTTGACCAAACACCTTTAATATTTAGCTTTTAAAGCAATAATTCAAGGTAATATTAAGGCGGTCTTTAGGTTCTCTACACAGCATGGATGTTATTCTACATGAGGTGGTTTCGATTTCAAAATCGATGCCAGCAAAATACCTACATCCTTTTATACAATTTCTTCATAAATCATTTCGAACTCACCACTTGTGGGTCGCACTTATGTTTGTTCCACGACGCCTGATCCATAATGCCCATAAAGGTTGTTCAATATGTGATCGATCGACTTTTACCGGCTGCAGTCTACCGTTTCACAAATTAATTCCGTCGTTTACAAAGCAAGCGCTTACAAAGTCTGTTATCAACTGAGCTAAACGAAACTGCTTTCAGCCTGCAGCCATTAGAGCTATAAAAAACACGATGTGATCGCACTTGTATTGATTAATGATGTCCAATACCATTGCGTGCAACAGCGTGCTTTTTCCGATAAACTTTTAAGTGTTCAGGCGGGGAAAACAATTAAGCGCTCAAATCGATTAGCATTTTCCTTTACCTGCTCAATTACCTTAGCCACGTAATGGTTGAGAAGGTTTTGTCTCTCTTCCGTTAACTATAGCTCAAACCTTAATAGTTCACTTTGTTCTGTTCAAGGGTTGCAAACGCTAATTTGCTGTTTTCACAGTTTTGAGGCGAGAAAGGACAATAGACTGGATTTTTCAAACGACAAACTTGGTTAGTCAGGAAATTAAGCAAAAGAGTTCATCTATTTTGAAAGCATAGGAAACAGCTCAATTCGAAGCCTTTGGGCTGTATCATCCATAAATCACACGAAACTATGAAGCTGAAAAATATCAGGATTTAAGGAGGCTGGAAATACGTTGTTCTATTGGAGAAAAATTGTTGGTTAAGAATAAAACATATGTTGAATGCCTGTGCTACGGCCGTTTCACACCTATATAAGAAAGAAAGAAAAAAGGAAGAAAGAAAAGAAAGAAAGAAAGAAAGAAAGAAAGAAAGAAAGAAAGAAAGAAAGAAAGAAAGAAAGAAAGAAAGA